>SCLH01000035.1:129230-153302 GCA_004367855.1 Oikopleura vanhoeffeni | reverse complement strand
AATGGACACTTTTATTGAAGAAAAATAAAAAAAATATATTTTCACATTTTTTTTATCCATACCCTTTATCACTTTCGGTTAGAATGCGTGGCCCCAACGTTAAATCACACGTTAAAAGAGTAGTGGCTACGCATTCTAACCAAAAATGATAAAGGATGTATGATATATCGCTCTTGAAAGAATTACCAATCATCCGGATCGATCCCACCCCCTTAAGTTGAAAAAAACCTAAAAAAAACTTATTTTCAAATAAAATGACCAAAAAAAGTGTAAGTGACAAACGTCCTGACAGTTTCTCAAACGTCCTGACATTTTTTAATAGGCCATTTTGATAGTCATAAATTACCGAGTGCCCAAAAAGCGTGCCCAATATTTTGTCAATTCTCAAGCCTCAATAAATTGGGCACTTAAAGCGCGCGCTTTAAGTGCCCAACTTTTGGGCACTCGGTAATTTATAACTTTTATTTTGATTTAAACCATAAGCAATGATGCGTCATAACTAGAGTTCGCAAAAAAGTTCGATTTTTGGGCACTTAAAGGTCACTCACATTATCAGGTATGAGAAAGACGTGCACAGAATTCAAAAGTTGATTTATTTTACGCGCGAAATCAGCTTAAAATATTTTTGCAAAATTACATTTTTGAATTTTGAAAAGGTGCATTTTTCGCGAACCTAAGTAATCGAGCCTCAGAAAGAGTACTTCTATCTTTCATAGAAAGAATATAAAATTTGTTATATAATTCGGATTTTGAAAACAACTCAAATTGAGTTGTTTTCAAAATCCGAATTATATACATCCGATGATCGGATTACATTTTTAGATGGCTCAAACTGAGCACAATTATCTTGTGAATAATAAAATAAGAACATTGATCCAAATCCGACTTTTGTTTCCAATTTTTTCTCAATAGGGATTCCCAATCTTAGATATATCTATTACGGGACTATCTGTACGTTTTTTACTAGATTTTTAGCCAAAATTTTTATATAATTCGGCTTTTGCAAACAAGTTATCCGATTTCATTCCAAAATAGCTCTAACTGAGCACAAATATCTTGCGAAGAATACAATAAAAAAATTGGTCCATCAGACTCTTTTTTGTTTTGTTTTTTAAGATTACTGAAATTGTTTAGTTATTAGTTTTTCTTCAAAAAAAAGGTAACAATGGTCGGATTCGGACCAACTTTTAGATTGTATTATTCACAAGATATTTGTGCTCCGTTTGAGCTATCTAGGAATGAAATCAAATGAGTTGTTTGCAAACGCCGAATTATATAAAAAGATTTGCTAAAAATCTAGTAAAAAACTACCAGGAAGTCCCGTAATTAATATAGGATCACTGTGCAGATGATTTCGAAAAAAGTCAGAAATCTGTATGTTTAATTTGGAATTTCGTAAGATTTTCAATGGCAATGTAGTTATTTGAACATTTGTTGTGGAACGTTAATGACTGTTAATTGACAAGAATTTGTTTATTTTTATTATTTGTACAGGAAATAGCTACTCAGCTAAAATTTTAAATCACATTGATTTTTGAAAATGAAATTCTGATCAAAATATGTGAATAGCTGTAAATAGTAATTGATTGCATTCTTTGTATAGAACCCCAAATATTTTCAAATTCAATAAAATCAGATTCAAACAGAAAGAAATTGATAATTTTTAGTAAACTTTCATCTCGACAGCTCAATTTTTAAATCGTTTCGAATAGTTTTCGCTGTGCCAGTTTCAAGTCGGCGACCATTTGAAATTTGATGATATAAAATTTCAATATAAATTTTTGACAAAATTTCAGATTCTGGAGTTTGTTCTTTATTTACGGATCAAATAATTGTAAAACTGGGCCAGTTTAACTGGCTTTCATTAAGCAAAATGTCTTTCGGAAAAACTGGCAAAAAATATAGTCAAAAAATTAAAATATTACCCAGTAACTGGGTCCCAGTTAAAACTTGGTTTTTTTCCAAAAAAATTCCGGAAGCTTTTAATTTTATAACTTTTTGCTTTTTCAAAATTTGAAAAATCAATGCTATCTGAAAACCTGTAAATTTAAAAAAATTTCGTTAAATTCCGAAACAGATAATTATTTTTTAATAATTAAACCTGATTTTTTAAACTTTTTTCCAAAGACCGTTTTTGGGCAAATTTTTTATATATTCAAATTTCTGCAATTATTCCTTTTTTTTATTTGATCCCTAACTTTAGCATCTTCAATTTCTGCAAATAAAAAAACGTAATTTCTTTTATAATAAAGGCATTCTTCAATTTTCAAATAAGATTTCGAAACCATTTTCTTTGTACTTCTCTCAAACGTTTTCCAAAAATATCGTAGGGAAAGCCAGAAAAATTTGTATACAAATATCATTGCCTCACAGATATTTTATTATCCCGCGAAAAATTGATTCCTGAACGTTTTCTCTAAATTGGGCAGTTTGGGTAATTCTGACCCCAAAACTTGAGTAGGACACTTTTTATATCAAAAAACTGAATAAAAGCTTTTTCAGGCAGAAAATTACGATTCACACTCTTGTCACACGCTCAAAAGGAGGTCTTGTCAGAATTTTTATCAATTTAGTAAAAAGTTCAAAAGCGGCAAAAATCATATTACGTATAAATTTATCGAGAAATGTGCCCATTCAGCCGATTTTACAAGTGGCCTCATAAACAGAAAAACACATAATTACTAGTAAAATCGGCTGCATGAGCATCTTTTGCGACATATGGATAGGTCATATATTATATGACTAATATCTATTAAGAACGCGCACCGGATAAATCTGCCACGGTTATTGTTTTCTCTGAAACATTGCTAGACGATTTAGTTTGAAAATGAAAAAAAATAAAAGATGCTACGATTTCGAGATTCAGTCGGTTTTTTTACAATCGCTACAGCGTTTTTTTACATTGTTGAAAATTTCGAAAGTTATTATACTATGATCAGGAAAAAGCAAGGTTAACTCGTAGACTTTATAAGTCAATCTGTACCCAGACTCGATTTCCGGCATCTAGTCGCCATTCTTATAAATCGAGCCATATACGCTAAGTCTCAACATTAACATACATTTTTAATCATATTAAAATACAATTTAGCCAATTCGCTATACAATTTGAAAAAAATATTTTCGATGAATTAAAGGGCATTTAATGAGGACAAGAAAAAAAAATCGCGAAAATGACCTTCAGTGACACACAAAAGTGCAATAATGTTTGTAGAAAAACAATACTATTTTGGCCAACCATTTTTCTCTAATATACGGTCACGTGATCATTTTTGATCGTCCATGAACATTTTATTGGAAAAAAAATTAATTAAAACTTTGCCACTAAATGCTATGAGAAATTCTAAGCAAAAAATCGAAAATTTTATTGTTTTCTTTATTGCTCTTTAGCGACGCGGACTGATCGATTATTTCAAGATCTGTTTAATTTTTTGTGATAAATACTTAATTTTTGTCCATTTTTTCTGAGGGAATTTTACATAAAACATTAAAGAGTGTTTTGCTCATTTCTTGCGATTAATAAATTATTACGTAATTATCACGAAATCATCGTGAGATTTTGTACAAGTTGGCTTATTTTAGACCAATCAAGTTGCTGTGAATTTTTAATGTCTGAATATTCTTTTTCTGAAAATCATCATGATTAATACAGAATAATTGATTATTCAGAATTTAACGGAGTATAAAAATATGTGATTTTAAACATAATTGCGCTAATCACCTATAAAAAACAGCCCTCCAAACGTGAAAATCATATATTTTCAGCTATAATTTCCTTATTTTTGGATTTTTGGGGAATTTTGTAAGTTGATCAAGAGAAGAGCTCAATTCTTTTGCTCATTTTTAAAATTTCTAGTTCGAATGAATTGGGCATGAAGAATCAAATTAAAATGATTTATGTTTCTTAAGAATTATTCAACGTTTCGATTTTTTAATAGCATCATCAGGATTGTGAATTAATATGTTCAGAAAATACAAGGTGCAGAAAATATCATAATGTATTCAGAATAAAATTCTTCTCTTGTGATTTTTTAAACCAGTTTCCAAAGCATGAATAAAACCGAAAAGGAGCTCTAACCTGTCTTTTTGCTCTTTTTTTTTACTATTATGTACATTGACTAACTACATACTGTATATTTGAGAAGTAGTGCAAAAACACCTTCTCCCAACGGAACTCCATCTAAAAAACGTTTACTATCTCTATAGCGCGTGTTCGAATCCCACTAATGTTGTCTTAGTGATTGTCTTGAGTATGATTAAAGGCAAGGGTCTTGATAATGGAATCGCTGAATTTTATCGGTGTGTAATCACTCAAGCAATCACTAAGACAATCACGTAGACAACATAACTGGGATTCGAACACGCGCTATAAAGATAGTAAACGTTTTTGAAATGAAGTTCCGTTAGGAAAGGATATCTGAAGATCTTGTCAAAAAAGCTGACTAAAAACGCTTTTGTAGTTTTTTCGATTTGAAAGTTTGCAAAATATCAAAAGCCAGTTTATTATGAAAGTATGCTGCATCAAGAAAATTTCTTATGTGTACCAGTTATCTATAATATTATTTTTATAGGTAAGATCAGCCTGACAAATCAAAATTTGACTCAGCATTAATTTTCGAGTCAAATAAAAATCAGTTTCGTTTCCGGTTGAAGAGCATTTTGAGTTTTATTTCGGTAGGAAATTTTACAAATTTATTTTTTCGAAATAACTCACTGTTTTAAAATAACAGACCATCGTATAAAGTCATACTAAGTGAAAGGTCGATTTTTTCTGAACAATAGTTGATTGCTCTAAACCCTAGTAGGCACAAAGCCATTCAACTGGCTTATTGTTTTTGAAATGACCAAAATGTATAAAAATAAAGTAGCAGATATGTTCGTACAAGCTGGCAAGCTACCTATATTAACATCAGTTTGAAGAAGAAATATGAGGTGTGGATTTAACTAGAGCGTCTAAGCAAATTAACAACAAACTGGATTACAATTATATGAATTTGATTAATATATCCGAGCGGCGATATGGTACCAAATCATTGTTTATATACAGATAGATTGTTAACAGACAGTCTGAGAATGCAGTTCAGAAAAACAATATAGTTCAGAATACAATTTAATAGTTCAGAATACAAGTTATGTAATAATTAATTATATGATATAAGGGGTTATATCCAACCCCCGAATTAAAAGATTTGTTTTAATTAAATATTTTTTTTATCATTGGATTTCTACTCCTCCCTTATTTTTTGAAAAATTTTTTTAATCATTTTTTGGTGATTCTGAGATGCAGAATCCATTGCTTTTTTTATTTGCATGTCTGCCAATATTTTTCTCAAAAATTGATTTAAGGATTTCGACTTCGAATCTATCTTTTAATCGAAAGGTTACGTAAAAAAATCAAATTTTTTGGATTTTTTTCCGTTTTTTGTTAAAATGTAATTAAATTAATCTTTCGTTGAAAATTTTATTGTAAACTTTGATATTTTCATTTTCCAATCTCTTCGGAGGCGTGCGTTCGAGTCCCACTTCAGACACCAAATTTAACTAGAGCGTCTAGCAAATTAACAACAAACTGGATTACAATTATATGAATTTATTTTATATATCCGAGCGGATTATGGATACCAAATTATTGTTTTATACAGATATAATTGTTTACAGACAGTCTGAGAATACAGTTCAGAAAAACAATACAGTTCAGAATACAATTTAATAGTTCAGAATAGTTCAGAATACAAAGTTATGTTAAAATTATTATATGATATAATGATTTATATGGAAATCTAAGATTAAAACGCAATTTTTCAGGAAACTTTAGTATTTTTATTGTATTTTCTTTCTGATTGAATTCCTAAAAATGTCAAATTTTTTCTATTTACGATATTGTCTCAAAAAAAAATTATCGTAAAAAACTGAAAAATATAATTTATTTTTTTCTATCAAAATAATTGTTGAAGCTATTGTCAAAATAGTTTATATTCTCGTTAACGTTAACTTGGATAAAAATATGATTTTCAAGTCAGGTGGCCAGATTTGGCCACGCTGAGTACGTCCTGTTCATAACTTCTGAGTATGTGGGTTAAATTGGCGTGTTAACAAAATCGAGTGTAAACCGGTTTATTCAAGTTTCTGATCAATTTTAAACTCAAAATTTCCATTAAAAGTTCAAGAATTTCGAAGTTAAATTTTGACCTCACTGTCACCATAGAAAAATAAATAATTGGCTTACTTATTGGACATATCAATTGTAGCAATGTTTTGTCATGTTAATCTACGCAACTGTTTATTGTTTATTAAAAAGTCTTACACGGAAAAAAATATATTTTAACTGACTATAAATATTTGATAATTTTACATATAAACAAAATTAATCACTGTCGTCTAACCGAGTTGATAATCCAAGTATCACAACTTGGATCGAGTATTTTTGTTCTTTTTACCAATCATAGTGCTGTCTAAGAGGGTGATGAACCCATATTTCAAAAATTTTAAAATTTATTTTATTGGTTGAACATATTTACAATTCAGATAAATAAATCTATTATGATGGTTCTAAAAATTTTCACAAATTTCAATCGTTAGGATTTCTAGCTAGCTTCTTGCCGTCAACATTTTTTGGGTCCTTTTTTCCAAAGTTTGCTGCACAATTTGAGTTAAATCAGAAGTGAGTTGAACCATTTTTTTAATTATATATTTTACGATGAATTTTGTTTTAAGGGGTACCTCATGAAATGAGGCTGACACAACAAATTTTCAGATTTAATTTTGACTTTTTTTTCTTTTTACTTTTTCTTCATTTTGTATTTATTTATTTCACCAAAATTTCTTGATTTTGAAAAATGTTAATGACAGCTTCGAAGAGAAAAATCGTAAAAATTGAGGCTTCGATAATACGACGCCCACTTCGGGCTCATCAGCTGTATACATATATGTTACAATATTGTGACTAAAAAATCCAGGAAAAATAGGCTTTTCCCGACCTTTAAAATCAGCTCAAAAAATCATTTTTTGCGGTTTCTAGAGCGAATTTATTTTGAATTTTTTAAAACGATAATACACGACCTGCGTGCGTTTCTTGTGATTCATAAAATCTAACAATAATTTTTCTCCCCCCAAAACTCACGAAAAAATACCTCGTTCCTGATTGGTCGAGCAATCAGTGATCCTTGATTATGATTTGGGATGTGAGATTTAAGTTTAATTAATCTACCAGACTAAACAATTAGGTATCACAATGTATAGTTTCCTAGATATTTGCCCTCAAAAACCATGAAAACGGCATTTCCCACGAGGGGTACCCCCTTAATCAATATGAATTTATTTTAACTCGGGTACGACCGCAGTTAAAAATGGACAAGCCGCCCGTTAGGCAGTGCAGCGCCAGATTATTAAATGGAAATTATCTATGGTTTTTACTAAGGGACCTACCCCATTCAGTTTTCGGTGTGTAAATTCAGAAAATTATCTCGCTAATGGTCAAAACAAAATGTTCAAAAGCTCTAAATTAAGTATATAAGTTCATCCACAAAAACAAATGAAGTATTAAGTCTGTGATACATTTGGCCAACCAGAGCGAAATGCACTAAATACTCATAACATCAATTTTGTTTACTTCCATTTTCGATATTATACGTTCCGGAGCAGATATATTTCACTTTTAAATACATACCTTACAATACTTTATCGACGAAATTTCTCTCATAATTTTTTCTAGAGAATTTGAGATTTTTTTGCAAAAATAAGTACTGTAATTAAGTACATTAGGTGTACCCTTATCCGTACACGTCCGGGTACAACGTACGGATAAGGGTACACGTCTACATACAGTATGTAGGCGTTTAGGCTTATAAGCGTTTTCATCTCGACCAAAAATCGTACGGATAAGGGTACAACGTACGGATGAGGGTGCGTACGGATAATGGTATACCTACTGTACTGTAATTTGATCGTTTAATTTGTCGATGGGGAACCTCCATATGTAAGGGTCAAAAAACCGTTTAGAGTTGATCTGGCGCTGCAGTGCCTAACGAGCGGCTGAGAGTTAAAAATGACATATTCTAGAAAAATGCAGATTCCAGAAAAAAAAATTTCATCAAAATTATATTTTGATCTCTAGCACCGTGTGTTCAAAAACAGACCATAGTTCCTTATATCTAGCTATTCCACCAATCGATTTTCGGCCAAAAAATTAATGGTGGAATAGCTACTTATATCGGTTCCAGCTAACCGTACCCAAGTAATCTTTTAGTGGCATTCATTTTTTTTTAATCTCACTTTTATGTTCATAATTTTCGATTTTGCGCACTTTTTGTCGATTTAGAGCCAATCGGGACGAAATTTGCAAAAAGTAATTCCTTGACAATGTTCGGCACGTCTTGGTCTTGTTACATTCTGAAAATGATGTTTCTGGCATTTCTACAGAAAAAGCCTTATATCAAAACGTCGAAAAAAGCCGTTTTTCGTCACATTCGACCCTATTCCTAGCTTCTGAGTAAAAATCGAAAAATAGCTCCTTGACATTGAAATTCGAACAATTTTCCAGATGTTCTCAAAATCTCAAAATTTTCCGATATAAGGTCTAGGTCCTAGACTCTAGGATCCTTGTTTCATTGAGAAAAGCCAAGGGACGCGTGTTTAACCGCGGTTAACCAGGTGGTTGGTGGGTTTGGTTCTGAATTGTCAAATAAAATCCTGAGATAAATGATCGATCTATCATTTGTGTTTCTCAGAAATGTTTCATCTGAATTGGTTGGTTGGAAAGGGGTGGTCAACGCAAAATTGGCCTGAAACCTCGTTTTATAGTCTGTTTCACGCTTAATAAAGATACCAGAAAAATCTGATTACACAAAAAATACAATATTTGAGTCAATTGGCGTCGAATAAGGTCCACAGTTGATCGCACTCATGGTCATTTCCGCCGGAAATGGCGTTCAAAAATCTTCTCCTTGAAAAATTAAAAGTCTATCTCTTCATACATTTTTCAAGAGATCTTTTTCGAAATTCAAAACATAAGTTGAGCAAGAGTCACCGCCCCTAACTGGAACACATACCGACCCCAAACAATCTGTTGCCAATTATCATTTTTAAATATTCGAAAATGATTATGTTGAAAAGAGAGAATGTTAATCGAAAACCGCTGTAGACCAGAAGTTTAATTCGTCCAAGAACTTAAATGTTCTATTTCACAATACAGGGTTTTTAAGAGGGTGAATGGTAAAATGTAAAAAATGGATATGTGAAAAATTGAAAATGCATTATGCAAAAATTAGTATGCAATTAGTTCTCAATTTATATAAAATTAGCTGACAAGTGACACTGCACCAAATGAAATCCTTTATCAGATGGTACCATTTTTTTAAATTCTGTAATTTTACCTTTGACTCTTTTTAAAAAACTAATGATATTGGCTATTTTTTATAAATCTCATTTAGCTTGTAAATAATTAAAAAAATTGTTTGTATGCATACACTCCTTGGCACATAAGCTTCGAAAAAACAGCTTGACCAAAATTGTAGAGTTTCCACATCCTAGGTTTTTTTTCAAATCTTGACATAACGTTAAACAGTAGTAGGCCAAACTTTTCTTGAAGGGATTTTTAAAAATTGCTGAAGTTTCTCTAGAATTTGGACAAACCAACGTTTCTAGTCAATTATTTGTCAGAAAAATTACCTCCTCCCTTAAAAATTATCAAATTAGCTGGTTCACAAAAAAACACATCTTTTCGTGCATTTTTTTCGAAATTCCAACATTAATGTGAAAATAGCGAAAAAAATCTTAATCTTAGAGTTAGAAACGGCCTGAATTTCTTAATTTGATCGCATACCAACCTCCTAACAATCTTTTGCCTATACTAATTGTCAACTGTTCTAAAATTAATATATTGAAATGAAAGAATGTTAATCAAAAACCGCTGTAGACCAAAATATGCTTCAATTCGCTCTAGAAGTTAAATTTAGTACTGTGTAATAATTCAAGTTTTACGTAGTTTTAACCAGAACTTTCCGATTAAACTCGATTATACAAGACTTTTAATTCTACAGTGTTCTTGTGTCTTATGTATTTTGTGGTCAAAAATTAACCTTCAAAGTTCTGCCGCATCATGTCATGTCAAATTTATGACTCTTAAGGTTTGTTCAAGATACGGTATCTTAGATACCACAAAATATCGATTTATACGTGGCCCAAAATTGAAAACCCAATTGTAAGCAAAGCATATCTAAGATTATACCACCGAGGCCAAGTAACTTTTTTTACATATTTTAACCTGAAAAACATTATTTTTAAAACGCTAGTGCAGGTATAAACCAACTTACATGGGAGACACTTTCGGCGACATTGGCACTTTCGGCGGTATGGGAACAAAAATAAAGTTTCGTGCTAAGAAATGTACACTCATTGTAATTTGTAATAAAAACCTCAAATTCCGTAGGCTTTCAAGCAATATTCGCATTTTCGGCGACATCGGCACTTTCGGTTTTATGGGAACAAAAATAAAGTTTCGCGTTCAAAAATGAACACTCAGTGTAATTTGTCCGACTGGTAAACATTTTATTTTTTACAGTTGCATAAATGTTTTTATAGTGTTTTTAATAGTTCAAAACTTAAAACATAATGAAGTTTTTCCTCATTTTATTTGATTTAATCTATATTTTATATAAAGTTTCGATCAAAAATTTAAAAGCCCCCCCCCCTTGAATTCGTCGGGTTGAGTCAACTGCACCGTCTACATTTAAAGAATTTTCCCTCAAGATGTAAAAAAATACGACTTTCCGTGACTTTAATAGCAGAAAACAGTACTTTTGGCCATCTGTGATACGTTTTTAGTGATAAAATCAGTTACCGGTTGGTTCAACATTCTACCATGAAAATTAAATAAAAAAGTTTTTCCAGAGATTACGAACTAACATATCAGAACGTTTAAGTTACTTCCTATGTCTATGCCGAGAGAAATAAGCAATTCAAGAAGTCCATTTTGCATAGAGAACCCCCTTAATGTAGCTGTGGGGCCTCTGAAACTTATGACTTAGATTTTGCTTTGCAGAACTTGTAATATTTTTATCAAACAAACCTCTGAGATTATTATTTTTTTATGATATAAAACAAACGTGTATTTCTCATAATGTCGGATTTTTTTGGTTTTCTTATCTCAATTACATCAAATCTTCAGGACGACCGGACAAGTCCAATTCGTAAATTATTATTTAAAGACTTTTCCCGTTTCTTATCCAGATTCTCATGAGTAGATACTCGCATTCCTTTCAATATAATGCTTATTAAACGTAAACGTTGCATAATAAATGATATCAAGAAAGTCAAAATTCAGAAATAAAAAAATTACCGCGTGAATTTAAGTGGACGTCGAGACTTTAGGTGATTGAGAACAATGCCTAATGACAAGATTACAGTCCCTACCCCCTCGAAATGCAAAACAAAATCTAAAAAAGTGAGGCATTTCAAGGGGCGCAAAGGGGTTATGCGCATTTCAAGGCGCGGATGCTTTTCTGAGAAAAATTGTTTTTTTCTTGTATTTTTATGTTTTTTCGATTCTTGAACAATTCTTACACAAAAAAAGAATTGTGGTTTGCGAATTTCTAGTTTCAAAGACTTAAAAATTAAAATTTCTAGAAATTTTAAATATTAATAATACGAATAGTATGTTAGAAAACATTAAGCGGACTTTATTTATAATTAATATACAGAATACAGTGGAAGTCGGTGCTATAAAATTAATGATGTTCAAAGTTTAAATAAAGGTCAATTTTAATTAAAATAAGGCAATTGATGCGAGATTTTAGAAATTTAAATAGAATCTTTTGGTTTTTTGAAAAAATGCTTATTGGCATTTGAAGTTATTTTTTTTGGAGCAGATCTTTAATTTGAGCCGCAATCATCAATATTTTTCATAATCAGTACTGTAATTTTGACAGCGTCACAAATCGCAATAAACTTCTTGCTCAAAAGTGCTAGTGATATGAATATTCTTATTCGCCGTAAAGCCTCTATTGGAAGTTTTGGAGTAAATAATTTAGCAATTACTTGCTCTTCTATTGTGTACCGAATTTTTCAGAAAAATAAGTAAGCCAAATAAGATGCGTTTTTATCGCCGCTGTTCTATATAAAAATTATATATTTTCTTTTTTGTGCTAATTCAAACTATTACGCTTTGAGTATTTTCGCTTTGAGCAAATTTTATACACAAGCAGACCTTATATCAGTATTTTGATCCCATACTGACTAATTAAAAATAAACCCTTTTACGGCCCAAAAAAACGATCCGGAAATATTCATCTTTCCAGGTGATGATGGGTAGAGATAATCAAGAGAAAATTTTCTTGTACGTTAAAAAGTAATTGCGTACTGTGCAAAATAAATTATGCATTTTAAGGGGGAAAGTCTTTTTCAGAAAAACAGGCATTTCGAGGGGTGAAGGGGTGTCATTGTCGAGGGTAGGACTGTAGCTTAAAATTAGATTTATACTCACCTCAGGTCTCGACAAATCACGTTTTGTCTCGACGCTACTTCAAGTTGAAACTCACGCGGCGATTTGATTGAAGAAAAAATCGTCGTGGAGAAAACTACAGATTTAAAATCTGAACAATAATGACTTTCATAAATTTAGGAAGTTAAAACCATTGAAAAAAAATGTTTCTGAAACTTCATAAAATTTTTAAATTTCGATTTTCATAAAACTGATAGTTTCGGTCGTCGAAAGACTCGAACACCTAATTCATATTTTGAAATATAAAAAAAGATGGTTTAGGTGCGTCGAATACGTAAAATGGTGCAATTTGTTTTCAAAACGCGTCTAAAGTTTATTTTTGTCCAAATTTAGAGACCCCGTTGTACTTGAAGAAGTAAGTGCAACAAAAATAGTCAGTCTATTGAAAATTGCGTCATTTATTAAAATTTCTCCGATTTTTTACTTCAAGATCGAATAAAACGTGAGAAAAAATTAGGAACGTAATTGTTGTCTCAAGTTGAAGATCTACTTGTCAAATCAAGTACACTTAGTAAAACATTCAATAATTCAAAAATTTCACTTTGCAAATCAAAACAATTTTTGAAAATTTTAGGAGGTTCAGTAATCCAGAAAAGCGAAAATTAAGATGTCGTCATAATCAGTTTCAAAATAAATTTAGCCTGCGGAGTTCTTTGGCACTGAAAGTCAAACATTTTTTATCGAAAGCTCATTTTTTGCTTTTGTTCTATATTGATATAACGTTTCCATCAAAAATATCATAAACTCCCTCAAATTCGTCGGGTTGAGTGATTTATAAGAATCGGCTACTTGTCCAATGAAGTACACTCAAGTTAAACCTTAATAAACAGAATTTCACTTTGCAAATTTCAAAATATTTATTCAGGATTAAGCAATCTAAAAAGCAAGAATTCAGATGTCGTCATGGTCAGTTTAAAATCAAAACAATCATCAAATAATGACCAGTGCTCGTTCAAAATCGATGAAATTGGACGATTTTGGCTTTTTAAGTCAAATGGATTCCGATCACGATGCGGAGACAATGGAGACCTCATACAACCACAAAACATTATTATTACAATACCAAAAAACCCAATTATGCTAGAGGTAAATTTAAAAATTAACTTCACTAATCTTTTCGGGAACCAGAATTTAAATTGAATATTTTTGGTGAAATATGAGATTAATGGCTTGAAAAATGCTCACTTGTTTTTTGCGAATTGTTGCTAATTTAGATTTCACACATAAATAACAGTACAGTGTGTTTTTCTGTAAAATGTAGCTGCGGATTTTCAGCTAACACCTGATCATTTGCATAATAATTGGCTCGCATTCAATAATCTTGTGACAATTTTTTTCGAGTCACCAGATCACAATATATTTGTTTTGAATGATGGCCCGTATTTTTGAAACAAGGAATGGTTGTGCATCATCACGGCAATCACAGCGCTAGCTTGGTGAAAGTACGAGCGGCGTAAGAGAACGATCCCGAAAAGGGGACATCCTGTACATATACAGTACTGCACTTTGCAGTTAATGTTTCCTTAATGTAAAAAGTTTATTTGCTCGATTATGCTCATATCATAAATTATGAGTCATATAAGAGGGTTCTGGTTGAATTGCATGAGAAATTACATTTTTTTGTAGATAAATAAAACAAACATTACAATTCCCGGTGAATAAGCCCCTAAGAAATCGATTGCGACTTAATTAAAATTGCTTTTTCGACTTTGACGTCTATTTTAGGTTTCAACCAAAATAGGCATATGATAGGCGCATATCACATAATATAGAACAAAAAAGAATATGAATAGCAAATTAAATTCTCGTGAAACTTATCAGGAAAGTATGTTTAAAAGTCTGAATATTAATAACAGCCTAGCTTTAAAATTGTTTGTTATGATATTTACATGTTATCATATTTACATGATGTTTTTACTGTTATAGGAGTGCGCGCAGTATTTGCAACCACGAGTAATTCAGATAAAAAATTTCGACGTGGACTGTGATGCATGATTTGCGATGAATCTTTTCCGACAAGTTTTTTTTTAAATAAAGTTAAGAAGTTATTAGACGTGTTACGAAGAGGGTTTTTGATGTTTTTTCAGTTTTTCGAAAAACGTGAACGTAAATATGCAATTATTCGACGTCTTCTTTATTTTTTCATTAATTTCTGTCGGAAAATGAATCAAGTTGTACGTAGACTCCTCCAGTGATTAGCTGCTGGAGAAAATTTTCAGGCGACAAAAATCAAATTCGAAAAGATCGTTACAGCTTTGTTACGAATTCAGAAATAATTTCACAAACATAATAATTATAAAAAGGGTTTGTGAAACAATATTTGCTTTTCATTTTTATGTTTTAGTATCCCAATAAAAAGTTATAAACTGTTCAAAAGGAGTGAAAATACCCAGCAAATTGCTGCGTTTGCACCCAAAACTCCTTTTAGCTAAAAAAAGTGCAAAAGTTTCCAGCAATGAGCGGCCATTGTATCTTGTATCTTCTTGCAAAATTAAATTAAAGGAGTGAAAAGCCTTATTTGGATGTTTTATACACTATCTGTACCCTTATCCGTACGATTTTTTGAATTAAGATTTTTGGTTTCATTTTGCTATGAATTTGTCAACTATAAGGCTACCGGTACTGTGATTGAATAATTAAACGGATTCCAATGTCCGGACATAATCGTGTCAGATCTTAGAAAAATATATCCCTTTGAAATTGATGTTATCACGATTTTCGTGACTACGACCCCCTTAATAATGCAATACGTGAAGAATAAATGTTTATGATACTTTATGCATGAATTAAGATTTACCCTTGAAGTTTACTTTCTATTTCAGCGTCATGACGCGTCAAATGCTTTTTTTACTAATTCGAAGAAAAAGTATATTTTATTTAAATACAGTGGTTGACCATTTAAAACTCCCCTACAGCTTTTGCCAAAAAGGGGGGTTTACGTGGTCAGGGGGACTTCAACTGGGAGGGCCTTTGAGTGGTCAACTACTGTTATACATCGAGAATTTGAAGAAAAATAGATTGTCGTTTACCCAAACGTCTAAATGTCAATATAAGCAAATACGAGCTTTTTTAACGCCATAGCAAACTCATTTTAAATCGCGTGTTTAGAAGTACATCATTCTAAGGGTTGGTCGACGCAAAATTGGCCAAAAACGTAGTTTTGTAGTTTATTTAACGCTAAATAGAGATACGTGATAGACATAATTTTACCCGAATAACAATATTTTAGTCAATTGGCGTTGAATCAGATTCGAAATTGGTCGCCAAAAATGACGTTCAAATTTTTTTTATTTGATAGTCGAAATGTTTTCTCCTCCCTGAGTTTTTGAGGTGTCGCCTTTATTTTTTATCGAGAATCACCGTAGTGATAATATATTGAGAGTACTGGTCGCTGAAATTGATTTTTCTCGATAAAATATTGGCCAACCAGGGCTTCGAGAATAATATTGAGATCAGCCCGTTTGTATCACTAGCCTTCAGCTTGCGTGCAACATATATGCCAAAACTTTTTTGTATGCATACACTCCTGAACACATAAGCGACAAAAGAGGACCTAGACCAAAATGATAAAACTATCTCCTCCCAGGTTTTATGTCGAAACAAGCTGCAATTTTGACATCACTTGTAAAAGTGGTAGGCGAGACTTAATCTTGGTCATTTTTAAAATTTCGCTCTATTTTCTTTAGAATATGAAAAAACACCGTTTTTGGCAATTATCCGTCGGAAAAACTCCTCGTAGTTTAATTGATAAAATTCATTTATTGTTTTTAAGTTAGCTTATACAAATACTAACAGTAAATTCGGTCACTATTTGAGTTTTTGACCCCAAACTCGACATATGATGTTTTTGAGGACCCACGAGAAAAATTTCTAAAAACAAAGTGCTTCGATTTTTTCGAAAGTAGGCTCAAAAGAAAGTAACGGAAACACTGATTAGAAAACTGGCTTACTTCAAGGTAATATGTTGGCGTTTTAGTGATTAAATTATAGCAAACGCTATTTTTGAAATTTATTTTGAAAGAAATCCTTACAAAAAAATCGAAAAACGAGAAAGTTTGGAAAACTTTTTTTGATAATTTGGTCGGTAGTACACTTTGTTATCACCCTAAATCAAATCAATTTTATGTTGCTACTGAGTAAAATATTAGAAATTTTGAAAATTCATCCGCTGAGGACATAGAAACGTTGTTTAATAAATATAAAAAAATAAATGTAAAAATATTCATCTCATCACTCCCATAAAAATGGAACTTCTGCTTGTCACATGTTTTTGTCACAAGTTTTCGACATATTAAATTTTGATGAAATGAAAAACTGTAAAATGTAAATTGAACTGTAAAAATTTCTATCTTAATAAATGAACACGTGTTTTTGCATTTTGGCAATGTTTCTAAAATTGAAAATAAAATTGTTAAATCATCCAAAATCTTCACATAGAATTAAAACCAGATAATATTCAACAAAAAAAAGTGTCCTTAAATTAACTATTGGAAGCATAAAAAAAAGTTCCACGGAGGCAGGAAAGCCTTTCAGAAGGCTCTCTTTTGAGCGCTGCTCACAGAAAACTCATGTAAGATCAATCTTTAAATTTTTTAATTATCATGTTTAAGAGTGAAATTGTCGACCAAAAATTTTTCAAATTCCAGAAATTTTATGTTTAATTTCAGAAAAAAGGTTGAAAAACATAGTTAATTAAACCATGTGATACTACCCCATGCAAACTACTTCATAGTAAAATGGATTTAAAAGTCTTTCCTAAAAATTGGCTCATTAAACTTTTTATTCCATTTTCAAATCGAACTGTTCGACTCGAACATCATTTCATAAGAAGTAAGACTTAGACAAAAAATGGCCTTTCAATCAACTCGCAATAAAATTTGAACGTATTACCAAAATTTATTTTTGAAATAAATTTTTTCATTTTAATCACCGATTTTTATAATGCATTGAGAAGAATGGTGTCTGCAAACATTTTTCCTACCATTTTTGAATGATTCAAAGTTGCTTGAGCTTTTCAAAATGCTCTGTGACACCAAGGGTTAAGATGGTTATAATTATAATGCAGCCATAGCCGAAAAATCAACTTGATTTTATGTATAATTTAACAGGAGATCAATTCTTAAGTTTTGATCTTTATTGCCTCTTGTTACTGAACTTGATCTTCTGGAGATGTAAAACACATTCTTATTATTTTGGTCAATTGACTCTTGTCCCAAATGTTATGCGAAATCCATCTAGTAACAACTACCCCTTTTATAAGATGAAACAAATTTCGACCGAACCAAAGTTTTTGGAGTTACTATTCTAAGCATAAAAACTGAAAGTCTAAAAAACATTTTAACCAAAATTTTGAAATCCTTATGGAATTCTGAATCACATTCCTGATTTATGGTTAGAACCAGGGGTCGGCAACTTCCAAAAAATTGTATTCAAAAATTTTGTTTAATTCAAAAAATTATTATAAAATTTCTCCTAAATAAAATATTTCATAATGCGTGTTTCTAATAAGATAGGACATTTCTTACCCTGGATTATCCAGGATTACTATTTTAGATAATACGTCTACGTAAACTTAAAACGTTCAATTTGTTCACGGGTTAATTTAGGCTTTCTTATCGCTAAATTACGGTCGGTATCGATTTTTTGGTTGATTTGGTGTGAATTAAACGCAATCCAGACAAAAAACACAACGTAAAAATCGTATCAAATTTATGATAACATTCCCCAAAAAACTCGAACACTGGGACGTTAATTAACGATAAGACACAAATTTAATTTGATAAGATGGCATCAATCCATCGTGGTACTGAAACTGCATAAAATACAGTAGGTGAGCAGTTTAAGCAGCTTGTTTCGTATAAATTAGAACGGGCTTAAAAATCAAAGAAAAATCACAGTAAAAAAAGTGTCCACATCGTATACATCGCTGCCTTTTGAAGTCACTCATCCGAAAAAAATCGGACCATTTTTTTTCTCAAAAACTCAAACTGAAACTTAAATGTTTAAAAAAGAATAGAACAATTTTCCAATTCGGACCATTTGATTGTTTAATTTTTTCCTAAATATATTTGGTCATTTTGAGATATCTTAAAACTTGATCCGATGAGTCGTTTCCAAAATCCGAAATATATATATATGGTCACCCTATTATCTACTGAGTGACAGTTTGGTTTAGAAAATTTTATTATGCTTCTAAAGGGGAAGAAATCTTCCGACTTTTTTTAAAAACAATTCGAACAGTTTGGCATTTTTGAAGATAAAATTGAAATGCGTGAAATTATAATAAAGTTCATGATTGGCCTATAAAATATCTTTAATTTTGAACGATTGCGCACTTTCGGACCAAAAAAATTGCAGGTTGAAATAAAAAAAACGCGATTTGAATTTTTTTAGATAAAACCGATGATTTGTTTTTCGTACAGGTTTTCATATGAATTTAAGATAATAAATTGACGAGGCTGATTTTACTACAACCCAAACGGACGTCAGAACTTTTACGATTATACATAACCGTTCACCTTATTCAAAACTAAGGATAGTAAAAGTACTCGTGAAAATCTGGCAAGTAAATTATCTTCACGGTAATCATCTTATCAATTTACTTCCGGGTAATTCGTTGATCAAACTACTGTATCTCTTTTTTAATTTTAAAATCTTTCAGTCATGTTAAAAAGGGGGTTGTTGTTGTGAAATGCCAGTGTTTGAGTCCGATTTTTTTATTCAAATCGCTTAAAAATGAAAGAACATCTTATTTTCATCGCTGGAAAATTCACAAAAAAATAAATATCGTTTGATAAATTTTAAGTTTTTTTTCGAAAAACAGGAATAAAGTTTTTTGTTAAAAAATTAAAAGAAAAACGCGTAGGCGTTCGTAATGACGTCATAATTTAAACAGTTTAGATAAATGATGTCAATTATGACGCACTCAAAGTGATTTGTAATAAAAGCCATAAATTGTGTTGACTTTTTCGCCGATGAGCACTTTCGGCGATATGGGCACTTTCGGCAAAATAAGAACTGAAAGTATTCCGAATAAAAATCGTAAAATTGCGTGGTTTAGTTTTGCACTTTCTTTGATCCTCAATACTAGTTCTAACTATATCCCCTGTCCACACTAATGTAAATCTAGGCAGCTCAAAAATTTGCAAAAAGCAAGCTAAAAGCGTAGTAAGTGAAGTTATAACTCATACTATAGCTGCCTACATTAAGATCAGCATGAACAGGGGATATATAATGTTAGTTTGGTCGCGAAACTTGCCTAATGAGAAATATTTTTAACATTTCACACTCACAACCCCCTTAATCTTAATTTGAAAAATATTCGTGACGGGGACGTGAACTTTTTAAGGGGCTAATCTGGACATAAATTTAATTTGGGACTGACCGTTTCTAAATAGTAATTAGGCGTAATATCGTGAGCTTTCTTCAATTATCGGACGTTTCTGCTCATTATCGGACATCCGGTTACAAAGAGCAAATTTATTTGTTAAATTTGATCTTGTAATCAAATTCTAGTAAACCAAAATGTATAATTCTGGATACAGAAAAATATTGCTAATGCAATCAGAAAAATATTCTATATTTTATACGATGGAGTGGGAACTGGCTTTTTAAAAAGGAGGTCTTTCTTACGTAGGTTATCTGATCAACCAATGACCGAGTCTGATTTATTTCTAACCTTTCGATGAAGTTAAAAAATCATCCTTTTTTGACTTAATTTAATTTTTGTTTATTTTTTTTAATTTTTCGCACAATCGACCATCAGAAATCAATTCTTATTTTTTTGGCGCTCTTTTCAATATCAAGCGTGCTCATTGGTCAACTTTCTCCCTTTTGTTTCTCAAGATGATTCATAACTCCGAAAATAATACAATCTAGAGCATGTCTCGTTTTTGCTTCGGTTTTTTCATTTTTCAATTTGCTATCCGCCAATCAGAACGCTCAATTTTGACAAGCACGTGTTTGCCAGATTAAATCCTTTTGATTGGCGGACAGCAAATTATGCAGAATTGAAAAACGGAAGCAAAAACGTGACATGCTGTACAAAAACACTTCGACTGCGTTGTAGAAATTTGCCGAATTTTTTAATAAAACTTAAACTTGCCTATTTTTCTAAAACAAAAATATTATACAAAAATTGAGAACACGTTATCGAGTTGAGCGCGCCCTAAACGCAAAATCTCAAATTTTGTCATTGATAAATTAAATTTGAAAATGTTAAACAGTCTGAAATGAGACAAAAATCGACATATTTATAATCAGTCAAATTTGGACATAATTAGACCAGTTTAAACAGTCTAAAATACAATTATAAATAAATGAAAATCAGCAATAATTTTCAGAAAATCTCGTTAAGAAAAATTTGACTCACTCGGAAAAAATGTACAATAGGACACGAGTCAATTTATTTTTAGCTTGTATTTATGTCAGAAAAGGAATTGTTAGAAATTGTGGTATGTCACCTTTAGAAAATAAGTACCGTTTAGCCTATATCATTGTATTACAAAATTTGAGAAAAAAAACTCATCAGGATACATTCTCGCCCAAAGTTAATTATTCTGACATATTCATTATTCAATCCAACCTTAGAAAAGCTGAGAGAAATTTATTCGCATGTTTGGAATTTGACCAAACAAATTATTTTTCCACTTATGTCATAAAAACGTTGCTTTATTTTGATCAATTATAAAAAAGTTAATTCGCCGGTATTTTTGAAAAAGTCCACTTATTCTCAATTATTAACGTACCTGGTACAAAAACAATAAATAACATTGTCTTAGTAAGGGAGTACTGTGCTTTCTGAAAACAATCACAATGGCGGTAGTCTCGCATCTCTCAGACCTCAAGTTCGGCGTCTAGGAGACAAAAAGTGAAAATCAATTTTTATGCCTAACTTTATATTCGATAACTAAAATTAAATTTGCAAAAATATTAAATCGCAAAGAGGTTTTATCTGGCCGAGCCGATTTTTTTTGGTGATTTGGTTCGGAAAATAAATTTTTTATCTCGCGAACAAAAAGTACTGAAAAAATCGGCTCGGTCGGATAAAAGTTCTACCTAAGATCATCTCATGTATAAAATAAAATTGAGAATCGGATGTGTGGTTACCGACAAATGGTTTTTAAATGATGAATCATCATTGATGATAAATCCATTAGCTGTTTGATGTTTTTATTTTTCATTTTCGTGTGATCAAGGGAGGATAGGTCGCTGGTTTTATAAGGTTTTCGGGTCCTAAAAATGCCCTAAATTGATCAGGGGGTTAATAAATTAGACTTTCTCATCAGTGTTTTCAGGACTTTCTTTTGAGTATTTTTTCGAAAAATTTCTGTTAGAGGTTGACAAACGAATAATTGCCTAAAAACGGCATATTTTTTCTTGCTTTGACGAATTCGTTAGTTGTTCTACACAAGAAAACAACGTCGTAAACCCGATGAGTTTTTATTTTAATTTTGCTTTAACTCAAATAAAAAATAAGGAACTTTCGTGCAAAAACACTATTACTCTTAGACCTTTAATAGCAGGTTAGGAATAAGGGGACATCGGAAATATTTTTTTGTTAGATCAATAAAGTTTTCCAGCCCAGTTTGAAAAATTCTTAATCAAACTGGAATGTTGTTCAGCAAATATTTGTGTCGTTTGATGTCATAAGAACGTTTGCGGTACCCCACCGAGCTCACGAAAAATATCTTGACACTTTTCTTGATACTCACGAATCCAAACAAATAGCGCAAGAATTAGATTAGTTAAATTTATGGTGAACCTCAAGGTTACGTAAGTAATAATTTTTTTTAAATTTGAAGTATTCTCGCTGAATTTTGAACTGTTCCCGGTGAATTTTACATTATTTTTTTGAGCATATTTCCAGTTTTTCGATGTTCAAATGTTTTAAAAATCTTTTCAGATGTTAGATAAGTTACTTGGGCGTATATTCCAGAAAATAAGAAATTATTCTCTATCAAATTCGATTGAAATTGTTCGATCTTGGTAGATATGATGAAGATATTTTGTCCAAATATTTTGGCTAGATTTGAATAATTTTTGCATATTTAGATAAATTCAACCGTCTCTTTTGAATCAAAAAGGTAAATTAATTGTAACCAAAATATTCGACTGAATTTCGTAATTTTTTTTTAGTCTAAGTCTAACGTGCACGCGATGTGCCAATCTACTACTTGCACGTTAGAATTTTGAAAATTATCTTTAGTTACTAAATTGGGAAATATTTCAAAATGCCAGTAGATGAATGTTTCGCCTAAAATAGGGGATTGGCGAATCGTAGCGCTTTAGTAGTCACGTGACTCTAAGTCTTTTTATCCGTAAACAATAACTTCGTATAATTTTTAACTATTTTTTATTTGACTTATATCCATTATTATCCCCGGGTCACTTTAATAACTTATTCCCTATTCTTTTAACAGGCAGATAAGTTTTTAAAGTGACCCGGGGATAATAATGTATATAATAGTACAGGGTGTAACGTTTTTGATTTATTTTTTCCAATTTGCATAGTTTGCTTGCCGCCAATGAGAACGATCAATTTTGGCAAATACCTACGTCTTTTCCAGATTGAACCAATCAAAACCAATCAGATTAATTCAAATTGGAAAAAAGAAAGCAAAAACGTTACATGCTGTAGTAGTATTTTTTATTTGACTTATATATATCCATTATTAACCTCAGGTAACACTAAAAACTTATTTGCGTGTTAAAAGAATAGGGAATAAGTTTTTAGTGTTACCCGGAGATAATAATGGATATACAGGTTTAATTTTATGTTTTTGGGTTTTTCGCCGGATCACTCAAACGCGAAGTCACGTGATACACGGCGTTAAACACGTGAATCCTCCTCACTGAACTTTTTTGTGATATCCCTTTATCACTTTGCTTAGAATGCGTAGCCAAAGATAATCTTTTCTCATCGGATATTGTTAGTGTTTCACCCCGAGTAATGAATGTTCTTTGAACTGCAGCGCCCCCTACAGTAAACGCTCCACAAAAACAATAATCGCAAAAATATAAAAAAAATCCATTTTTGTGAAGATTAAAGTTTTAAATATAAAATTAAAGTCAGTAATTACCAAAAAACTTTAAAAATTTAAATAATTATAACCAAATAAACTATGTGAATTGATTTACCGAGAACAACAATCTCGATTACTTAGAGGGAATGGACACATGATTAGTTAATTCATGTTAAGGCGCGTGGTCACTTGCCTTTCTCCACCGCAATTTACATACTGTACATTTAAATTTATACTTAACTGTGTGAATTTAAATACACGGTACTTTTTTGTAGAAATTGAGTAGTTTGTTTTATGCGACCTTCTAAGTGTTTTTTTTACTTTTTTTGATTAACCCTCTAAACTTTTTAGAAAAAAAATAATCGTAATAAATTCATTTTTTAAGTTTTATTCAAGAAAACAAAGGGCTGAAATGTTGACACAGTCATTATTATGACATGATAATTTTTATGACTGATAAATTTGACATTATGATAAATTGATTATTTTGTAGTTTTTACAAGTTTAACATATTCTGTGATAAGTAAATTATACATGTTTTTTCTTTATCTCCAA
>SCLH01000035.1:105285-120637 GCA_004367855.1 Oikopleura vanhoeffeni | reverse complement strand
CGCCTTTTAGTTTGAAGTAGAGTACATGGATGATCTTGGTAGGACTTCATCCGGACCGAGCCGATTTTTTCCAATACTTTTTGTTCGCGAGATAAGTTATTGCAAACTTATTTTGTTAATCCAAATATATTATTCATAAAAGTGATTTTCACGTTTTCTCTCCTAGACGCGACTAGAGTCTTGATAGATGCAGTACCACGTCGATTGTGATTTTTTGGCCGTATTATCAGTCTACGTCAAAACTCTTGAAATTTTTTTTTCAGAAGCACAGTACCCCCTTAAGTCAGTTTGTTTTTTTAAATGCTTATTATCAGTTAGGGGTAACCGATTATAGAATATGCTTCGCCTTGATAAAATCTTTTATCCATTTTCAGAATATTTAGTTCGGTTTTCATCTTTTGAAATTCGTAAAAATTTCAAAACATTATGAAATTTTCCCCCGCACTGTAAGGAATTATATTTGCTGACCGGCTTTTAAAAAAAAATACATAAAAGTTCTTTTTTCATTTTTATCGACTTTTTCAGAAAATATTACTGAAATTTCCGCAAATCAAGGACCGAAATTTTTTTATAAGTTGGTTTTTTTTGTATATTGTTCATTAAAAATCAGGCAGAAATCACTTATTTAATTTACTGGGATCTATTAATCTCCGCTATGTCAACTTAATGGATGGTCGCGCGATTATCATTTTCCTAACTATTGATGAAATTTAAGCAATTGGCTGTACAACCGTAAATTTTTTTTTTTTGTCATTTCGGCACTCAATTTTTATAAATTTTATGCTTTGTTAAAATTCCAATAAAATGCGGGTGTGATTAGGCCGTGCATTTCTTCTTGTTTCAGGACCATGCTTCGCATACAATGGAACGATTTTGCGTGGGTTGTTCCCCATTACCCCTTTTTTCGATATTTTTCCTTAACCCTACGATGAAAGGTATCGAACAATGACTCATATTTAGAGCGTGGTCGGACATTTATTTGTAAAATCAAAAGCGCAATAAAGGTCAATTTTTATCTTACAAAAAATTTTTTTTCTTATATACGTCCTTACTTTAGCCTTTTTGCCCTTTTCATGGAAAAAAAGCTTTTATATTTAAAAACAATTTTGTTAACCTGTACGCAGCCAATATTTCTTACCCCGGTACCGCACACTCGTACATAAATTGTACGAGCACTTTTCAAAAAATCACTACAAAGCACGTACCACTCATCCGATTAAAAAGTTTAGGGCTAGAGCACAATATATTCAAACATTATCTTCAACCTTGTTTTTATTTAATAACAATATTATCGATTTTAAAGTGGTCAAACACCACACTAATTTGCGCTCCCGCGGAGAGAAATTTTCGATATTTTGTCTATTATTTTCAAAACCAGACATTTTCAAATTATACATTTTTTAATCACCATATTAAAGTATTGAGTTAAATTCGTTGACACACATATTTTTTAAAAAAAATAACGATTAGTTTATTCGAGATTTTTTTTTTTTTACGACTGGAATTTTAATTGTCAAAAACTTTTTTATGCTTTCTCTAGCTTTTTAATGTCATATTATCGCAACAATACAGATTATTATATATAGAGATGATTTGAAAATGATAGAGGAGAGCAATCAAAACAGGAGGATTTCCACAGCGGACATGTGCGGCAGAGCTTTCAATTCCCGTAGTTGCCCGTAATTCAGGGCCCGGTTGTTAATTTAAATGTTAATTTTATTTTTTTTTGAAATTTATTATAAACTCACCGTAAAAGCGTTGCGTCGGCACAAAATAAAAGTTGGAGTTAATTTTTAAAAGATGGTCAAATAGTCCGAACAAATTTTGTTTATCAGTGATTGGATCTCTTGAATCTTGGTAAGCAACTCGATAATTTATTCGTGATTTTTGTGAGACAAGTGGTAATAAAAAACCGTTTTCTCATTTTCTCAAGCGCTTAACTCCATAAAATCAGTCTCACATGCATTTTTAATTTAGATATTCGGCAATTCTCGTAAAATTTCAGTTCTCCTGTGATATACCGTACCAAAATATTTTGCATACTTAAATGTGAGGGTTTGTTTGAGTCGGTTTCCCTGACTCAAAGAGGGCACTCAAAATTATGTTTCCTGTTTTCTTTCGAAAAGGTATAATCTCAGAGGGTATGTAATGCAATCCAGTTTTTTAATTCAAATATTTGAAAATTTCGAAGACATTTTGTATTAATCATGTGTGAATCTCAAAAATAATAATATTCAGCGGGTTAAAATTCATACAGACACTTCGTGGGTCGAAAAAGGTCATATTCTTGTACAATAGTGTACGATGGAGTGCGACAGGTATGTGCAGAAATTTTGACTGCTACTTTGGGTAGCGCCTAACTACCCGAAAAATGGTTGAATGTTTAATAATTCGTCTTGAAAAAATCCCGGTTTAAGTTGAAATGGAGTACAATTGAAAAATGTTATGTATATTTTTAACACGATACTTAGGTTATGTGTTAAGAATATAAAAATATAAACCGTTCGACATGAACACTTTATTGAAGAATAAAAGTTAAAAAAAAATTCACGATGTTTTTTTCTTGATTTTATTGCTCTGAAAAAATGTACATAAATACGTAATTTCAGTTATTATCTTTTATGCCAGTGAAACACACTTGTTATCGCCTCTTCTGATTTTGGTCACTATGACAAAATAAAAATTTATTGCCAGATACAATAATCTCCACCTTCAGTGATCTATTTCAGAATTATAATACACATGCTTACTTATTATAAAAGTTCCAGTACTACATCTCAAAAACTTTTCAATAATAATTTATTTTTAAACAATACCTTCCGGTCACCGGTTGACAGATTGACTTAGGCTATGAAAAGATTTTTTACACAAAGGTTTATTTCTTGCCAGTTAATTCTATCGTCTTTCCACCATTTCCCTTTCTTAACAGTGTTGTACTTTAAATGCGAAGATATCCACCTCAGAATCTTTATTTTATCGATAAAAATAAGCCAAAAATCACAGGGACTGCTCTAAGCACACAGTGCTTTTTTCAATCTGACCAGTCAATCACAAACATTGTTGGTGGAATAATTTTTAACCATTCTTGACAAAGTAGCTGTAAGAGTCACATCTCATAAATCGTTACTAGCGCTTTTTACTAAATAGGGGGGGGCTTTGTTTTTTATTTGACCACCTCTTATGTTAAAATTTTTTTGTGTAAAATCTTTTACAATAAAATGTTTCTCTATTATATTTGTCGAAAAAATTTGCCGGACTAATGCTACCCTTTAAAAACGCCAGATATTTAAACTTTTTTTTTCAGAAATTTTTTCTGATAAATGCTTAAAGTCTAATTCTTTTCAATCTTATTCACTTAATGTAATTATTTTCAACCACTTCGCCGTCAGGTTAGACAATTTGCGAGTAACACTCCCTTTTCAATTAGAAGATTACCGTTTTTTATTAAAGTTCATCAGTTTAAAATTTTACATAAAAAACTATTACCGTAATTGTTTAAAATTTAACTTTATTTTAAATATCTATTTCCCCAGGGGGTTTGATTTGACTCCGTTTTCTTGTTAGAAGTTGTTCTGTTTGAAGTATTTTTGAAATTATGCATTTTTTTAAACATGCGAAGATTGATTGAGTCCAAAAGATTCTTATCAAAATTGAAATGTTTTCTGCGGGTTGAGATTTCCTGAATAGCTTTGATGTACACTTTTCGAGTACTTTTAAACCTTCCGCCCTTTTCTTTCTAATTTCACAACTTTTTGTTGAGAAATGATATCTATTAAATCTGACCTCACACCATCTTAAATTCTCGTGACACGTTAGATCCTCGAAAATTGTCTCGTTGGACAATGTCTAAGCATGCTCAATACTCTCGTCTTACTCATGCAGTATAAAATTTCAGAGCGTATGGAGTTAAACAAACTTGCCAGATATTTATATCTAGATAACTAAAATGTCAAAATAAGTGTGCTGAGATTGTGTAGTGCCACCATAAATCAGTTTTTACAGTACTTATCTTTATTGAAAAAAATTAAACCGATTAAACCCCAATTTTCAAATTTAATGCAATATTGATATGCAGCTATCTTTCTTATATTGACTATCCCGAAGTAAAAAAACAGTTTACAATTTCTTTTAACAATTTCAGTTAAAACCGATGTCAATGAAAAAAATCTGATATTTTCCGCTGAACCAGAGAAGAAATCAATTTTTAATGAAAATGAGGCTTCAGTAGTCATTGTATTTACGCAAAAATTTAAGGGCTCTAAAAATAAGTTTAAAACTTCAATTAAATGGTATGTAATTAATTTAAAAACATATTTATCTTAGCTTTCGATTTATTATCATATTCATAGATTTAGTTACTTTTGAAAATTTTTCATTTTTCAGGCATATTTTGCGTTCAAGTAGGATCAAAATCAATCCCAGGGCCCGCTCCCTTTTTTCTGAAATTAGAATGATGCTTTTAAATATTACCGTCTTTTAAATTTCCCAGCGCCCGCTCCTTGATTATCTCTCATAAATAATCCCAGGTCTGCACCTTGATAGATCCCTCATAATAAAAATACCAGATCCGTCTCGCTTCTTCTAAATCTCCCAAACAATGCTATAATTTCATAACAATTGTTGTCCCTAAAAAATCTAGGTCCTTCCTGATTATCCCTTAAAAAAAGTTAGATCACCCGCGCGGACGAACCCACGACCTAACCATGATCTGCTGAGCGATTTACTGAGGTTGAGCTTACGACATCAATATTTACGACATACATTTTTATATACCATAAAGTACCGTGCAGCTTATCACGTCCTTCACCTTCTCTGGTCCTCTGCGCGCCGCGGTTTTAATAAGAATTATTCATAGTAAACCCTCGCGAGGCTTCGGTGGTAGTACCTATGGTTAATAAATTGTGCTATCGAGTTTATTTAACCCCCGTCATATTGATATTCAGAGATGGGTTGTTAAACTCGGATCATTAAAGTCTCAGCCTTTCGCGAAATCTTTTTTTGTATTTGAAACCCGCTTCTTAAAGGTTTAAACTTGTCTTTTAAAATTTGCCTTTTGAGGGCTAGTAAGTGTTTTGAGTTTTTCTAAATGTCAATTCCTAAATGGTATGTAGAGGGATCCGATCCCTGCTACATTATCCATTAGGAATTACCATTTATGGAAAACTCAAACACTTACTTAGCCCTCAATACGGATAAATTCCGTCAATTAAAATAATAAAGCTATCAATAAGGGTCAAACAGTTAACATGTTTTACTGACTGAAATGTATAACTTATACAACTTTATATTATAAGTTTAAGATTTATAATTTTAAAAGACCAAAAACAAGAATTCTAGATTTATGAAAACTCAAATTTATTTTTGATTCAGATTTATTTAGGTTTACAATTCTTCGCGTAATGTATCAAATTTAGTTTATTGTGTTTATATCCCTTCTATCACACTTTAGTTAATATACCGGCCCTACTACTTAAACAACACTACGTTTTGCTAATTCAGGACCGCGGTTATTTTACACAATTGGGATAAAGGATTATATCTATTCAGATACAATTTGATTTGCAAAATAAATAAAAATCCCCGAATCCCAGGTTATATTATACTTACAAACAATTTTACTGCAGCCACTAAGCCTGTAGTTAGTTGCGAGAAACCTACGGTTTTCAATGTTTAGTACGAGATGTATTCAAGTCCATGATATTTTTATATATTTAGCGGTGGGTAAATATTATTTCAATAGATGATTTACAGTTTAGATTAAGACTGAAAATCCTAAATGTTAAGAGTGTGTACTTAGCCTCAGTTAATATAAATTTTTGAGAAGGAAAAAGTTCGTTTCGTCATTTATTCGACGCCATTTGGTCCCTCCAAATCCTGCACCGCCCACCAGCCCATCAGAGTCGCTCGCTCATGCTGCAACTGACCTTGTTTTGTTAACATGTCAATTATACTATCCACGTTATTTTAAGCTTTAAGGAAACCTTATTCAAATTAATATGTCCGTTTAGTGGATTCTGAATTTAGACAATTATTTGCAGGGATGTTTATTTTGGATTACACAAAAAAAACTTTTATTTTATTTTGATAATAAATGCATTTAATTGCAGTTAGAAAAAAATCAGCTTAAATCAAAAAAAATACTAAAAAAACTTATGAATTTAGACCAATGACAACTTAGGTAAATTTTCACCGTTTTAAAATTATAACGACATCAACGTTATCAGCAGTTAATAAGACATAGAATGCTTGTTCAAATTACTTCCATCTTCATATTTTCTAGATTTCTCAAAATATCTTAATTCTTTTTTACAGGGTCACGTGATCGTTTTTCGACTATACCGTAGTGGAAAAAAAAATCTTATATTTTTATGAAGAATAGTTTCATATATGTTTTAGACAGATTTGAGGTTTTGTGAAAAAATACTGTAATTACGTACTGTAATTCCACAAAAAAAACGCACAAAATTTTTTTCGCAAAAAAGTTCACTTGGTCGACGATGATCCCATTATGTATAAGGGTCGAAAAAACGTTTAAAGTCGATCGGGCGCTGCAACGCCTGACGGGCGGCTGGGAGTTTGAACTAAAAATTTTTAGAATTTAAGTTTTTGTTTTTATTTAATTGATTCGTTTAAAAATTAAAATTACCCTGGTTCTCACCCTAATCATATCACATAAGATAAAATAAATCAGGATCAAATTTCATTGGAGTCAAATTTCATTTAATTAACATTACAATATAAATAAGAACTTTCGAAAATAGTTTTTCGGTAAAAATGCTAATTTTGTATTCAGAATATAGATAGGTTAGATACCTGTAACGGATATGGTGGAGAAGATGGTGTCTATCGTTATAATATTTATCCAACATGTCTCCAGCAATGTGTTTATCAAACAAAGTCAGAAGTGTTAGGAGTAGCACTTGATGGCTTCCCAATATATGGACCAGTCAAGTGATTTGAAATAATATTATAATCGGTTTACTTATAAAAAATGACATTTTCAGAAAAGTTACGCCTAGAATTCGATTGGTACTATTCAAACTTCGAATTTTTATAATTTTCTCGATAAATTTTATCGATTTTTATTGACTTGATAAGCTGCCGGGATGATTCTGCGCAGTCATGTCTTAACCCCCACCTGCACGAGCGTGTTTCAGAACCACGAGAGACCAAAAATATTTTGGCGGAAGTGTCATTTTGGCCGGCGGAATAATCGGAACAGACCCCCAATAGTCCCTTTATTTTTAATTTCAAGAATTTGGGTGAGTTCTAGAAATTCTCAATCAGACGGAATGCATTATTTGGATGCAATTTTTTGTTAATCGCAATTAATACAGTACTGGAACACGATAATAATCTCACAAGGTAGAAATTTTATTGTGACAACGGCCTAATTCCTGAAAATCAATAAATGGAGTTTGTATGCTCAAAATCGAACTTAGTGCTCTAAATGGGCCTTTCAAAAAGTCAGTTTCTGACCACTAGATGGCCAAAAACTCTTTTCTTGGGCCCGGAATGTTTTTTTTCTAAGTCAACAACCCCCGTGGATCAAACGAATTGGTATCACTACTGTAGTTCTCCTCGTTAGCTTACCGGTGCGCGTCCCTAATTATTGCAGGTGGGAGTTAAATTTCCATTAAAATATGACGATTTGAAATAAGGAATTTCAAAAGTCGAAAATGGGTATCGATGTTTTTGACCCATCTTGTAGAGAATTTTTTTTGGTCATTTTTAGACGTAGGATTTTTTTGTTTATGGCAAATTTTCAAAAAAAAATCGATTTTTCGGTCAAATTTCCGAGATTTTACAAAGAGTGCAAAACCCGGATCTAGCGACCCCGTATGAAGAGCTAGAGCGCTAATTTTTTTGACAAGTGAAAATTAAGCGTTTTTTAGGAGACTGTTTTTAAGGATTAAGGTAGGCGACCATTTATTATTCGATAACCTCCTGAATTTAATTTATTAACTTTTAATTCAAAAAATTATGTTACTAATTGCTCAAAATATTCAAAAGTTCAAAATAAACCATTTACTATTAATGGTCAAAAAATATAAGGGTAATGAGGAGTCACGTCTAGTGAAGCGCGCTGATTGGCTGATGTCATTATCAAATTTTAACATACAAAATTATCACTTTGAATTAAAAAAAATACAAATGCGAATTAGTAAAAAAGTTGAGCGTTAGGTTGGTCGACTATGTTCAAGGGTCGATTTTCTCAAAGGGTTTTAACAGGCTCAAAGATGAAATGGCTGCGCACTGCCATTGAGGCGGCTGAAGGTTAAAACGGATTTTTAATGAAATTGTAATAATAATGTAAAAATTGTAATAATGAAATTGTTCTCCAAATTTTCGTGGCTTTTTATTTTTTGCGATGCCAAAACGGGTGACAACGTTATGACAAAGTTTTATTTAGCAAATTGTATTTATCTTTCTGACCTCGAGCTAAATTAAAGTTTGAGGTTAAGCTGATATAAATTTATTTGAATATATGAACAAGAAAATTATGAAATATATTCAGACACGCTCACACTGATTAACCTTATGACAAAAATGACTATCGGAAATAAGGGTGCACAAGGTTAACTTCTTCTGATTTAGAAATTAATCCTTATACAGTGAACAAAATATTTAGCGATGTTTTTCAGCATTTCGCAAGACCGCTTAAAAGTCACGATTTTTAAGAAGGGGGTCGCTAAATGAGGCCCGGGAAAAAATCCTCATTTTTTTTATAAAATGATGGTCAATTACAAGAATATGGGTAGTCGTCTTATTTCGATATATGGATNAAAAAATCAGCCTTCAAGCACTTTATACGGCTTCGCTAAACTGGATCACATTTCACCTGTTAAAATCACGGAAAATTGACTTAAAATCGGAGTTTTTTTTTGAAAATTTTTCATAAAAAAAAAAATCTACGTCTTATAAATGACCAGAAAAAAATTCCCCTCTACAAGATTAGTTAAAAACATCGATACCCATTGTTGAGTTTTGAAATTTTCTTATTTCAAATCGTCCCAGGTGCTACACCCTAATCATATCATATAGGATAAATAATCAAGGATCCAAATTCATTGTAGTTAAATTTCATTAATTAAACATTACAATAAAAATAAGAACTTTCGAAAATAGTTTTTCGGTAAAAATGCTATATTTTGTTATTCAGAAATATAGATAGGTTAGATACTGTAACGAATATGGGTGGAGAAGATGGTGGTCTAGCGTATCAATATTATCCAACATGTTCCAGCAAATGGTGTTTATCAAACAAAGTCCAGAAGTGTTAGGAGAGCACTTGATGGTTCCCAATATTGGACCAGTCGCAAAGTAGATCTTGAAAATAATATTATAATCGGTTCCTTAAAAAAATGACATTTCAGAAAAGTTACGCCTAGAATTCGATTGGTACTATTCAAACTTCGAATTTTTATTAATTTTCTCGATAAATTTTATCGATTTTTATTTGACATGATAAGCTCCGGGAATGATTCTGCCAGTCATGTCTTAACCCCCACGCACGAGCGTGTTTCAGAACCACGAGAGACCAAAAATATTTGGCGGAAGTGATCATTTTGGCCGCGGAAAATCGGAACAGACCCCCATAGTTCCCTTATTTTTAATTTCAAGAATTTTGGGTGAGTATCTAGAAATTTCTCATCAGACCGGGAATGCATTATTTGGATGCAATTTTTTGTTAATGCCAATTAATACAGTATGGAACAACGATAATAATCTCACAAGGTAGAAATTTTATTGTGACACGGCCTAATTCCGAAAATCAATAAATGGAGTTTGTATGCTCAAAATCGAACTTAGTGCTCTAAATGGGCCTTTCAAAAAGTCAGTTTTCTGACCACTGAGATGGCCAAAAACTCTTTTCTTGGGCCCGGAATCGTTTTTTTCTGAAGTCAAACAACCCCCGTGGATCAAACGAATTGTAATCACTACTGTCAGTTCTCTACGTTGAGTTTTACCGGTGCTGCGATCCCTAATTATGGCAGGTGGGAGTTAAATTGCCATTAAAATATGACGATTTTGAAAAATATATTTCAAAAGTCGAAATATGGGTATCGATGTTTTTGACCCATCTTGTAGAGAATTTTTTGGTATTTGAGAGTAGGATTTTTCTTTATGAAAAATTTTCATTAAAAAAAATCGGATTTTTTCGGTCCAATTTTTGAGAGATTTTACAAGGAGTGCAAAACCCGATCTAGGCGACCCCCGTATGAGAGCTGAGCGCTACTTTTTTGGCAAAGTGAAATTAAGCGTTTTTAGGAGACTGTTTTTAAGATTAGGTCGCGAACCATTTCTTATTCGATAACCTCCTGATATTAAATTTAAAACGTTTAATTCAAAAATTAATGTTACTACATTGCTCAAAATATTCAAAAGTTTCAAAAATAACCCATTTACTATAATGGTCAAAAATTAAGGGTAATGAGGAGTCACGTCTAGTGAAGCGCGCTGATTGGCTGATGTCATATCAAATTTTAACATACAGGTGTAAGATAATGCGTTATTTTTTTGTAGAAATCGAGATTATTTTTTGTTAAAATTCTATCACTTTGAATTAAAAAAAAATACAACGCGAATTAGTAAAAAAGTTGAGCGTTAGGCTTGGTTAGACTATGTTCAAGGGTCGATTTTCTCAAACGGGTTTAAAACAGCTCCAAAGATGAAAGGCTGCGCACTGCCATTCAGTGCGGCTGACAGGTTTAAAATGGATTTTTAAATGAAATTTGTAATACATAATACGTAATAATGTATAAGAATTTTTCTTCAAATTTTTCGTGGCTTTTTATTTTTTGCGATGCCAAAACGGGGTTTAGGACAAGTTTTATTTAGCCAAATTGTATCTTTATCTTTCTGACATCGAGCTAAATTAAAGTTTGAGGTTAAGCGGATATAAATTTATCTGAATTATGAACAAGAAAAGTTATGAGAAATCATTCAGACACGCTCACACTGATTAACCTTATGGACAAAAATGACTATCGGAAATAGGGTGCACAAGGTTACTTCTTCTGATTTAGAAAATTGATAATCCTTATACAGTGAACAAAAGATTTAGCAGATGTTTCAGCATGTCGCAAGACCCGCTTAAAAGGTCACGACTTTTTAAGGGGGGGGGGGTGCTAAATGAGGCCCGGAAAAAATCCTCATTTTTTTTATAAAATTATTGTCATACAAGAAATAGTGGGTAGTCGTGTTATTTTCGAATATGGCATTAACCGGACCCTCAGAGTATCATTTGATTCTGAGTATCTTGATTGGTTAATCTGACCAATGAAAGCGGCCTACTTCGCAATCCAGGGTTTGATTGGGTGCGCTAATATCTTGCGTTGTTTGTATCATTCAAATATTCTGGTTCTGTACTCTGAGGGTCGGTAATCCATATATACCAATTAAGATAGTTATATTTTCTCAAAAAAGTTAAAAATAGAGTATAATATACTGTATAATACGCATTTCGTATATTACAAAGTACTGGCCTCTTAATCATTTGCAGCTCTAGCCCTACCACACCTGTAGCGCCCCTGGTGTGGTAGATATAGAGTAGAGCGGGACGTGCGAACTAAGTAGTTAACCCTGTACTCTGAGGATCGGTAATCCATATGGTCAGGATTTTTGTATTTCTGGTTGGATTTTCTCCAAAACAGGCTGGAGCCAAACCAAAGAATTTGTGGAATATCGACCGTACGTATTTGCCCATGTTTTGTTTGGTTAATTTGAGCGTAATATCATTTTCAAACCTTGAAAACTAACGGACGAGGTTCATTTTTGAGAAATAATTCCATCGTTTTCATAACCTCGTTTATGATTGGACGAGCTATTCGTGACCTTCAAACTTTGATCGAAAAATTTAACTACTCCTCTAATTTGACATCAAAAACTCCAATTTTCAGCTTTTTAGCGCCGACCACACCTTAATGATTAAATGATTTTTCGGTTTTATTCTGGTGAAAACCATTTCGGGACACAAATCGCGTGATTATAAAGAAACTGTTGATAATATTGAATTCAGCCAAAATACACTCACTAACTAAGCACATACGGACTGATGAAATACAAATTAAGCAGAGGAGGTTATGATTTACATATTAGTGTTACCAAAAAATACATAAAATCACGCGATTCTTGTCCTAAAATCGTTCTTCACGAGAATAAAAAAAAGTTATATGAACTTGGGCATCGTAATCGTTTATTTTTTAACGGTACCTCATCCAGTACATTGTCATTCTTACTTTATTTGACTCATAAAGTCCCCAAGCAACGTAACAAACCAAAAAACGCAAAGAAAATGTACGTTCTTCAAGCTAATATTTGCTAAACTATTTTTTGAATTTTTGTCAAATCTCGATGTGAGTTGATGATGATGGAGCTCAATTAACAACGAGAGATCTTGATGAATGTCACGGAAAATGGCATGGTTCCGAATACCGATATCACGTCACCGCCGATTATCCTTATTTTATCAATTGCTTCAGAGGTCGCGTCCCAGCCCAGAATAAAAATACTTTGGTCAGAAGGGGCCGCCGAGAGACGTCTTATTCATGGAGACAGGCCGCTAGAATGCCAACTGTACATAAGGCTGTAATTTTTCCATTGAAAATGAACGAATGTAAAATTTGCCCATCTATTAAATCTTGCAGAAGCAATAATTATGGCAATTCGTGGACTCGTCCAAGTCAACCGATGCCAAGATATAGGTAAATATTGAAAAAATCACTTGAGTTTTTTAGAAGGGTATTTTATCTCGTTGAACTGACACATACGATCTTTTTGAAATTTTGGGTGAGCATACAACTTCTCAAACAAAATGTCGCTGCAAAGTCCTTTTTTCAATACCCGGTTTTCATCTGAAATTACAAAAAATCGGTAGAGCCGTTTTAAAGAAACCAAAACTTTCTGGGTAAAAACCGGCTCGATCGGATATGCCAGTTACCAGCTCTTTAACGAGACACAACGCCGTTTTCTAAATACAGCCCTTGGTGACACAAAAGGGCAATTGAAAAATCAAAGTGTCAATTTGACTGTCCAATTTCGATATTTAAATTAATTTGCCTTTTTTCATGAAATTGTGAACGACAAAAAATATTGTTACAAATAATACAGTAGATTATCTACTGTCGATGTTAAAAAATAACCAAAATTATTTTGGTCATAATTTTACGTGAAGGCTTTAAAATGTCAATTTAATTCTTTATGAAATTTGCCTATTATTAATCAAAGACGGCTTGGAAAAGCTCCTTATATTTTTTATAGCCTTTTCTCAGCAATTTTTGAATGACTAAAATTCTACTGTTTTGATGACAGGGCAATTCCTTTATTCAATATGATTTTTTAAAATATTGGACGAAAATGTTCAAAAGTAACATTGCGGGACTTTTGTGTTTTTTTACTCTAAGGGTTAAAGTTATTGTTGTTATAATTTATAAAATCTCTAGTATCAATACTCTTCGATAACATTTATATGTTTATCAAACTTAGAATCATTCCTAAAATACTGCTCAAATTAAACTTTTGAAAATAAAAATATTTTAATTTTGAAAGTTTTTTCGGGATTCGAACTCGAGGCTCCCGGATATATCATACAACGCGTCGCGACGGCTGTTATGCACTGTATCACTCTGTCCACCAATGTCTTTTTAAATATTACCCACGTTTCGCTTTCGCAATTTTAAGCTTCTATCATGGTTCCCCAGATTAGTATTGTACAAACAGAAGTTATGACTCATACAATAATGAATTGCAGAATCTAAAATTTAAGACTGCATGCACCAAAACGTACGAATATTTTCTAATTTTTGGTCTAATAGTAATAGATTGTGATGTACCGGAAATACGCTACATGCTCATTCAAAATCAATCATAATTAAACACAAAACAAAATGAATAGAGATATCAAATGAAGCAAATATCAAACTTATTTATTCATGTTTTTTTGAGTCATGTACTTTTGAGGGTAAACGGTAATTCGTCAGAAACATTTATTTAAAAAAAATCAAAAATCAAATCCGCGCTATTTCTACGCAAAATTTTGAAAGAATTGTGTATGAATTTTATTGCGTAGGTGTGAGATTTAAACGATTAAGTTATTATATCGAAGATGATGCTTGTGACAGGCAGCCTGTCTCACAAAAATCTTTCTTTTTACTTTTGGGCGATTCGATTTAAAACATGAAATACGTCAAAATAACCTTTTCGAAAACAGCAAAATTGCACCCTACGCACATTCAGTTGAACCAGGATGGGTTTTGCGTAGGTTCAAGCAAAAGATAAAAAAATGAGAATGGAAATAGAAAATCCCGTCGGGTACGCAAACCTTTACAAGCCCTCTCACGACATATCACATTTTTACTAGCGATCTTAGTTTTTGCTCGAAACTGATTGACACCTCCTATGTGTTTGTAAATTCAAATGGTTTGATTGGTGGAGGTGAGCTAAATCCACAAAATGAGATTGCAAGCAAAATGTGACATGCTCTACATAATGTACCTAAATTTAAGGTCGACCCGACAAAAAATTGATTTTTTGATATGTTCGAGAAAATCAGGAATAAAAATGATATATTTATCGTTGATCGCGAGAACATTTATTAAATTATATCAGGTAAGTGTTCAAAAACGCAAAACCGTTCGGGAAATTGCCTATCTTTGGGCCAAAGTTTGGGCTTTGAACTTTCGAAATAAATTCACCAATAATTTCAAGCCATATGGCTATAGGTAAATGTTTTTTCAAAAAATGCTAATTTTTGGAAAGCGGGACATAATTTTAATTCCAAAGAAACTAAGAGTACTCTGAAAGTAAATAAAATCTGAGTTGATCGATTTTTGATGTTCCTACCTTACTGTACATGTACGTAGATGTACTTTTTCTTTCTTGTTTAATATTTTAAACATGTACTTTTTTAAATAAGGTATCAGATTTTTGGTACAGTATTTTTTTTAATTTTTTTAAATTATTTTATTCAGTTCAATTTCTCGTATGTCGTCCGTCCCGTCAGTTGCTGTTCGACTTGAGCCTCAGAAAAAAGCTATAACTCGTACACTATCTACTGTAAATGTTTATACCCCTAGAAAACCTGTTGTACATAATTCAAATTTTGATACAAATTTTAATAATATAAAAAATTATAATAATGCTCAAACAACAGTAGAACCGGTAAATTACCCAAAACCGGAGCGGTCTCTTTTTTCACTTTATCGACCACAATATCAATCCCCAGTGACCACTAAAAAACCGGCAGTTTGGACATATCCTACACAAAAACCGACCACTAAACGCGTGTACACAACTCGAAGACCAAGAACAACTCAGCAAACCAGTACAAAACCGGTAGCAAAAAAAGCCT
>SCLH01000035.1:86511-96686 GCA_004367855.1 Oikopleura vanhoeffeni | reverse complement strand
AGAATTTTATTCAAAAATTCCTTCTCATCACTTTTACCGCATTATATTTATCTACCTTAGTCGAAAAAATGGCTTCATTCTAAACATTCGTCTAAAAGAAGATAGAGTTTGAAGTCGAAAAACTGGCAAAATCGGCGTTCAAGTGAAATTCTAGAAGAAAAAAAGTCAAAAATCAAAAAATTCCTTCTCATCACTTTTTTGTTCTCATTTATTCGCTACTTTGTGTAGATTTTGAGACGCTTTGTATGTGGGGTCTAAAAGAAGATAGATTTAAAAAAAACCGTTTAGTGCTCTAGAATAGACTCACCACCTGGTGGTGTGATGTAACAAGATTGACTTTAAGATGTGTAATCGTTAGACGAAGGCTAGATCTACAAACAAGTATCCTCAGAATTTTTACAACTGCCCTAGATTTGTTCTGAGGCGTGATTGAAAGGTACCAGATTACGACACCTACCCCCTTAATTGTTTGTTATGATATTTACATGTTATCATATTTACATGATGTTTTTACTGTTATAGGAGTGCGCGCAGTATTTGCAACCACGAGTAATTCAGATAAAAAATTTCGACGTGGACTGTGATGCATGATTTGCGATGAATCTTTTCCGACAAGTTTTTTTTTAAATAAAGTTAAGAAGTTATTAGACGTGTTACGAAGAGGGTTTTTGATGTTTTTTCAGTTTTTCGAAAAACGTGAACGTAAATATGCAATTATTCGACGTCTTCTTTATTTTTTCATTAATTTCTGTCGGAAAATGAATCAAGTTGTACGTAGACTCCTCCAGTGATTAGCTGCTGGAGAAAATTTTCAGGCGACAAAAATCAAATTCGAAAAGATCGTTACAGCTTTGTTACGAATTCAGAAATAATTTCACAAACATAATAATTATAAAAAGGGTTTGTGAAACAATATTTGCTTTTCATTTTTATGTTTTAGTATCCCAATAAAAAGTTATAAACTGTTCAAAAGGAGTGAAAATACCCAGCAAATTGCTGCGTTTGCACCCAAAACTCCTTTTAGCTAAAAAAAGTGCAAAAGTTTCCAGCAATGAGCGGCCATTGTATCTTGTATCTTCTTGCAAAATTAAATTAAAGGAGTGAAAAGCCTTATTTGGATGTTTTATACACTATCTGTACCCTTATCCGTACGATTTTTTGAATTAAGATTTTTGGTTTCATTTTGCTATGAATTTGTCAACTATAAGGCTACCGGTACTGTGATTGAATAATTAAACGGATTCCAATGTCCGGACATAATCGTGTCAGATCTTAGAAAAATATATCCCTTTGAAATTGATGTTATCACGATTTTCGTGACTACGACCCCCTTAATAATGCAATACGTGAAGAATAAATGTTTATGATACTTTATGCATGAATTAAGATTTACCCTTGAAGTTTACTTTCTATTTCAGCGTCATGACGCGTCAAATGCTTTTTTTACTAATTCGAAGAAAAAGTATATTTTATTTAAATACAGTGGTTGACCATTTAAAACTCCCCTACAGCTTTTGCCAAAAAGGGGGGTTTACGTGGTCAGGGGGACTTCAACTGGGAGGGCCTTTGAGTGGTCAACTACTGTTATACATCGAGAATTTGAAGAAAAATAGATTGTCGTTTACCCAAACGTCTAAATGTCAATATAAGCAAATACGAGCTTTTTTAACGCCATAGCAAACTCATTTTAAATCGCGTGTTTAGAAGTACATCATTCTAAGGGTTGGTCGACGCAAAATTGGCCAAAAACGTAGTTTTGTAGTTTATTTAACGCTAAATAGAGATACGTGATAGACATAATTTTACCCGAATAACAATATTTTAGTCAATTGGCGTTGAATCAGATTCGAAATTGGTCGCCAAAAATGACGTTCAAATTTTTTTTATTTGATAGTCGAAATGTTTTCTCCTCCCTGAGTTTTTGAGGTGTCGCCTTTATTTTTTATCGAGAATCACCGTAGTGATAATATATTGAGAGTACTGGTCGCTGAAATTGATTTTTCTCGATAAAATATTGGCCAACCAGGGCTTCGAGAATAATATTGAGATCAGCCCGTTTGTATCACTAGCCTTCAGCTTGCGTGCAACATATATGCCAAAACTTTTTTGTATGCATACACTCCTGAACACATAAGCGACAAAAGAGGACCTAGACCAAAATGATAAAACTATCTCCTCCCAGGTTTTATGTCGAAACAAGCTGCAATTTTGACATCACTTGTAAAAGTGGTAGGCGAGACTTAATCTTGGTCATTTTTAAAATTTCGCTCTATTTTCTTTAGAATATGAAAAAACACCGTTTTTGGCAATTATCCGTCGGAAAAACTCCTCGTAGTTTAATTGATAAAATTCATTTATTGTTTTTAAGTTAGCTTATACAAATACTAACAGTAAATTCGGTCACTATTTGAGTTTTTGACCCCAAACTCGACATATGATGTTTTTGAGGACCCACGAGAAAAATTTCTAAAAACAAAGTGCTTCGATTTTTTCGAAAGTAGGCTCAAAAGAAAGTAACGGAAACACTGATTAGAAAACTGGCTTACTTCAAGGTAATATGTTGGCGTTTTAGTGATTAAATTATAGCAAACGCTATTTTTGAAATTTATTTTGAAAGAAATCCTTACAAAAAAATCGAAAAACGAGAAAGTTTGGAAAACTTTTTTTGATAATTTGGTCGGTAGTACACTTTGTTATCACCCTAAATCAAATCAATTTTATGTTGCTACTGAGTAAAATATTAGAAATTTTGAAAATTCATCCGCTGAGGACATAGAAACGTTGTTTAATAAATATAAAAAAATAAATGTAAAAATATTCATCTCATCACTCCCATAAAAATGGAACTTCTGCTTGTCACATGTTTTTGTCACAAGTTTTCGACATATTAAATTTTGATGAAATGAAAAACTGTAAAATGTAAATTGAACTGTAAAAATTTCTATCTTAATAAATGAACACGTGTTTTTGCATTTTGGCAATGTTTCTAAAATTGAAAATAAAATTGTTAAATCATCCAAAATCTTCACATAGAATTAAAACCAGATAATATTCAACAAAAAAAAGTGTCCTTAAATTAACTATTGGAAGCATAAAAAAAAGTTCCACGGAGGCAGGAAAGCCTTTCAGAAGGCTCTCTTTTGAGCGCTGCTCACAGAAAACTCATGTAAGATCAATCTTTAAATTTTTTAATTATCATGTTTAAGAGTGAAATTGTCGACCAAAAATTTTTCAAATTCCAGAAATTTTATGTTTAATTTCAGAAAAAAGGTTGAAAAACATAGTTAATTAAACCATGTGATACTACCCCATGCAAACTACTTCATAGTAAAATGGATTTAAAAGTCTTTCCTAAAAATTGGCTCATTAAACTTTTTATTCCATTTTCAAATCGAACTGTTCGACTCGAACATCATTTCATAAGAAGTAAGACTTAGACAAAAAATGGCCTTTCAATCAACTCGCAATAAAATTTGAACGTATTACCAAAATTTATTTTTGAAATAAATTTTTTCATTTTAATCACCGATTTTTATAATGCATTGAGAAGAATGGTGTCTGCAAACATTTTTCCTACCATTTTTGAATGATTCAAAGTTGCTTGAGCTTTTCAAAATGCTCTGTGACACCAAGGGTTAAGATGGTTATAATTATAATGCAGCCATAGCCGAAAAATCAACTTGATTTTATGTATAATTTAACAGGAGATCAATTCTTAAGTTTTGATCTTTATTGCCTCTTGTTACTGAACTTGATCTTCTGGAGATGTAAAACACATTCTTATTATTTTGGTCAATTGACTCTTGTCCCAAATGTTATGCGAAATCCATCTAGTAACAACTACCCCTTTTATAAGATGAAACAAATTTCGACCGAACCAAAGTTTTTGGAGTTACTATTCTAAGCATAAAAACTGAAAGTCTAAAAAACATTTTAACCAAAATTTTGAAATCCTTATGGAATTCTGAATCACATTCCTGATTTATGGTTAGAACCAGGGGTCGGCAACTTCCAAAAAATTGTATTCAAAAATTTTGTTTAATTCAAAAAATTATTATAAAATTTCTCCTAAATAAAATATTTCATAATGCGTGTTTCTAATAAGATAGGACATTTCTTACCCTGGATTATCCAGGATTACTATTTTAGATAATACGTCTACGTAAACTTAAAACGTTCAATTTGTTCACGGGTTAATTTAGGCTTTCTTATCGCTAAATTACGGTCGGTATCGATTTTTTGGTTGATTTGGTGTGAATTAAACGCAATCCAGACAAAAAACACAACGTAAAAATCGTATCAAATTTATGATAACATTCCCCAAAAAACTCGAACACTGGGACGTTAATTAACGATAAGACACAAATTTAATTTGATAAGATGGCATCAATCCATCGTGGTACTGAAACTGCATAAAATACAGTAGGTGAGCAGTTTAAGCAGCTTGTTTCGTATAAATTAGAACGGGCTTAAAAATCAAAGAAAAATCACAGTAAAAAAAGTGTCCACATCGTATACATCGCTGCCTTTTGAAGTCACTCATCCGAAAAAAATCGGACCATTTTTTTTCTCAAAAACTCAAACTGAAACTTAAATGTTTAAAAAAGAATAGAACAATTTTCCAATTCGGACCATTTGATTGTTTAATTTTTTCCTAAATATATTTGGTCATTTTGAGATATCTTAAAACTTGATCCGATGAGTCGTTTCCAAAATCCGAAATATATATATATGGTCACCCTATTATCTACTGAGTGACAGTTTGGTTTAGAAAATTTTATTATGCTTCTAAAGGGGAAGAAATCTTCCGACTTTTTTTAAAAACAATTCGAACAGTTTGGCATTTTTGAAGATAAAATTGAAATGCGTGAAATTATAATAAAGTTCATGATTGGCCTATAAAATATCTTTAATTTTGAACGATTGCGCACTTTCGGACCAAAAAAATTGCAGGTTGAAATAAAAAAAACGCGATTTGAATTTTTTTAGATAAAACCGATGATTTGTTTTTCGTACAGGTTTTCATATGAATTTAAGATAATAAATTGACGAGGCTGATTTTACTACAACCCAAACGGACGTCAGAACTTTTACGATTATACATAACCGTTCACCTTATTCAAAACTAAGGATAGTAAAAGTACTCGTGAAAATCTGGCAAGTAAATTATCTTCACGGTAATCATCTTATCAATTTACTTCCGGGTAATTCGTTGATCAAACTACTGTATCTCTTTTTTAATTTTAAAATCTTTCAGTCATGTTAAAAAGGGGGTTGTTGTTGTGAAATGCCAGTGTTTGAGTCCGATTTTTTTATTCAAATCGCTTAAAAATGAAAGAACATCTTATTTTCATCGCTGGAAAATTCACAAAAAAATAAATATCGTTTGATAAATTTTAAGTTTTTTTTCGAAAAACAGGAATAAAGTTTTTTGTTAAAAAATTAAAAGAAAAACGCGTAGGCGTTCGTAATGACGTCATAATTTAAACAGTTTAGATAAATGATGTCAATTATGACGCACTCAAAGTGATTTGTAATAAAAGCCATAAATTGTGTTGACTTTTTCGCCGATGAGCACTTTCGGCGATATGGGCACTTTCGGCAAAATAAGAACTGAAAGTATTCCGAATAAAAATCGTAAAATTGCGTGGTTTAGTTTTGCACTTTCTTTGATCCTCAATACTAGTTCTAACTATATCCCCTGTCCACACTAATGTAAATCTAGGCAGCTCAAAAATTTGCAAAAAGCAAGCTAAAAGCGTAGTAAGTGAAGTTATAACTCATACTATAGCTGCCTACATTAAGATCAGCATGAACAGGGGATATATAATGTTAGTTTGGTCGCGAAACTTGCCTAATGAGAAATATTTTTAACATTTCACACTCACAACCCCCTTAATCTTAATTTGAAAAATATTCGTGACGGGGACGTGAACTTTTTAAGGGGCTAATCTGGACATAAATTTAATTTGGGACTGACCGTTTCTAAATAGTAATTAGGCGTAATATCGTGAGCTTTCTTCAATTATCGGACGTTTCTGCTCATTATCGGACATCCGGTTACAAAGAGCAAATTTATTTGTTAAATTTGATCTTGTAATCAAATTCTAGTAAACCAAAATGTATAATTCTGGATACAGAAAAATATTGCTAATGCAATCAGAAAAATATTCTATATTTTATACGATGGAGTGGGAACTGGCTTTTTAAAAAGGAGGTCTTTCTTACGTAGGTTATCTGATCAACCAATGACCGAGTCTGATTTATTTCTAACCTTTCGATGAAGTTAAAAAATCATCCTTTTTTGACTTAATTTAATTTTTGTTTATTTTTTTTAATTTTTCGCACAATCGACCATCAGAAATCAATTCTTATTTTTTTGGCGCTCTTTTCAATATCAAGCGTGCTCATTGGTCAACTTTCTCCCTTTTGTTTCTCAAGATGATTCATAACTCCGAAAATAATACAATCTAGAGCATGTCTCGTTTTTGCTTCGGTTTTTTCATTTTTCAATTTGCTATCCGCCAATCAGAACGCTCAATTTTGACAAGCACGTGTTTGCCAGATTAAATCCTTTTGATTGGCGGACAGCAAATTATGCAGAATTGAAAAACGGAAGCAAAAACGTGACATGCTGTACAAAAACACTTCGACTGCGTTGTAGAAATTTGCCGAATTTTTTAATAAAACTTAAACTTGCCTATTTTTCTAAAACAAAAATATTATACAAAAATTGAGAACACGTTATCGAGTTGAGCGCGCCCTAAACGCAAAATCTCAAATTTTGTCATTGATAAATTAAATTTGAAAATGTTAAACAGTCTGAAATGAGACAAAAATCGACATATTTATAATCAGTCAAATTTGGACATAATTAGACCAGTTTAAACAGTCTAAAATACAATTATAAATAAATGAAAATCAGCAATAATTTTCAGAAAATCTCGTTAAGAAAAATTTGACTCACTCGGAAAAAATGTACAATAGGACACGAGTCAATTTATTTTTAGCTTGTATTTATGTCAGAAAAGGAATTGTTAGAAATTGTGGTATGTCACCTTTAGAAAATAAGTACCGTTTAGCCTATATCATTGTATTACAAAATTTGAGAAAAAAAACTCATCAGGATACATTCTCGCCCAAAGTTAATTATTCTGACATATTCATTATTCAATCCAACCTTAGAAAAGCTGAGAGAAATTTATTCGCATGTTTGGAATTTGACCAAACAAATTATTTTTCCACTTATGTCATAAAAACGTTGCTTTATTTTGATCAATTATAAAAAAGTTAATTCGCCGGTATTTTTGAAAAAGTCCACTTATTCTCAATTATTAACGTACCTGGTACAAAAACAATAAATAACATTGTCTTAGTAAGGGAGTACTGTGCTTTCTGAAAACAATCACAATGGCGGTAGTCTCGCATCTCTCAGACCTCAAGTTCGGCGTCTAGGAGACAAAAAGTGAAAATCAATTTTTATGCCTAACTTTATATTCGATAACTAAAATTAAATTTGCAAAAATATTAAATCGCAAAGAGGTTTTATCTGGCCGAGCCGATTTTTTTTGGTGATTTGGTTCGGAAAATAAATTTTTTATCTCGCGAACAAAAAGTACTGAAAAAATCGGCTCGGTCGGATAAAAGTTCTACCTAAGATCATCTCATGTATAAAATAAAATTGAGAATCGGATGTGTGGTTACCGACAAATGGTTTTTAAATGATGAATCATCATTGATGATAAATCCATTAGCTGTTTGATGTTTTTATTTTTCATTTTCGTGTGATCAAGGGAGGATAGGTCGCTGGTTTTATAAGGTTTTCGGGTCCTAAAAATGCCCTAAATTGATCAGGGGGTTAATAAATTAGACTTTCTCATCAGTGTTTTCAGGACTTTCTTTTGAGTATTTTTTCGAAAAATTTCTGTTAGAGGTTGACAAACGAATAATTGCCTAAAAACGGCATATTTTTTCTTGCTTTGACGAATTCGTTAGTTGTTCTACACAAGAAAACAACGTCGTAAACCCGATGAGTTTTTATTTTAATTTTGCTTTAACTCAAATAAAAAATAAGGAACTTTCGTGCAAAAACACTATTACTCTTAGACCTTTAATAGCAGGTTAGGAATAAGGGGACATCGGAAATATTTTTTTGTTAGATCAATAAAGTTTTCCAGCCCAGTTTGAAAAATTCTTAATCAAACTGGAATGTTGTTCAGCAAATATTTGTGTCGTTTGATGTCATAAGAACGTTTGCGGTACCCCACCGAGCTCACGAAAAATATCTTGACACTTTTCTTGATACTCACGAATCCAAACAAATAGCGCAAGAATTAGATTAGTTAAATTTATGGTGAACCTCAAGGTTACGTAAGTAATAATTTTTTTTAAATTTGAAGTATTCTCGCTGAATTTTGAACTGTTCCCGGTGAATTTTACATTATTTTTTTGAGCATATTTCCAGTTTTTCGATGTTCAAATGTTTTAAAAATCTTTTCAGATGTTAGATAAGTTACTTGGGCGTATATTCCAGAAAATAAGAAATTATTCTCTATCAAATTCGATTGAAATTGTTCGATCTTGGTAGATATGATGAAGATATTTTGTCCAAATATTTTGGCTAGATTTGAATAATTTTTGCATATTTAGATAAATTCAACCGTCTCTTTTGAATCAAAAAGGTAAATTAATTGTAACCAAAATATTCGACTGAATTTCGTAATTTTTTTTTAGTCTAAGTCTAACGTGCACGCGATGTGCCAATCTACTACTTGCACGTTAGAATTTTGAAAATTATCTTTAGTTACTAAATTGGGAAATATTTCAAAATGCCAGTAGATGAATGTTTCGCCTAAAATAGGGGATTGGCGAATCGTAGCGCTTTAGTAGTCACGTGACTCTAAGTCTTTTTATCCGTAAACAATAACTTCGTATAATTTTTAACTATTTTTTATTTGACTTATATCCATTATTATCCCCGGGTCACTTTAATAACTTATTCCCTATTCTTTTAACAGGCAGATAAGTTTTTAAAGTGACCCGGGGATAATAATGTATATAATAGTACAGGGTGTAACGTTTTTGATTTATTTTTTCCAATTTGCATAGTTTGCTTGCCGCCAATGAGAACGATCAATTTTGGCAAATACCTACGTCTTTTCCAGATTGAACCAATCAAAACCAATCAGATTAATTCAAATTGGAAAAAAGAAAGCAAAAACGTTACATGCTGTAGTAGTATTTTTTATTTGACTTATATATATCCATTATTAACCTCAGGTAACACTAAAAACTTATTTGCGTGTTAAAAGAATAGGGAATAAGTTTTTAGTGTTACCCGGAGATAATAATGGATATACAGGTTTAATTTTATGTTTTTGGGTTTTTCGCCGGATCACTCAAACGCGAAGTCACGTGATACACGGCGTTAAACACGTGAATCCTCCTCACTGAACTTTTTTGTGATATCCCTTTATCACTTTGCTTAGAATGCGTAGCCAAAGATAATCTTTTCTCATCGGATATTGTTAGTGTTTCACCCCGAGTAATGAATGTTCTTTGAACTGCAGCGCCCCCTACAGTAAACGCTCCACAAAAACAATAATCGCAAAAATATAAAAAAAATCCATTTTTGTGAAGATTAAAGTTTTAAATATAAAATTAAAGTCAGTAATTACCAAAAAACTTTAAAAATTTAAATAATTATAACCAAATAAACTATGTGAATTGATTTACCGAGAACAACAATCTCGATTACTTAGAGGGAATGGACACATGATTAGTTAATTCATGTTAAGGCGCGTGGTCACTTGCCTTTCTCCACCGCAATTTACATACTGTACATTTAAATTTATACTTAACTGTGTGAATTTAAATACACGGTACTTTTTTGTAGAAATTGAGTAGTTTGTTTTATGCGACCTTCTAAGTGTTTTTTTTACTTTTTTTGATTAACCCTCTAAACTTTTTAGAAAAAAAATAATCGTAATAAATTCATTTTTTAAGTTTTATTCAAGAAAACAAAGGGCTGAAATGTTGACACAGTCATTATTATGACATGATAATTTTTATGACTGATAAATTTGACATTATGATAAATTGATTATTTTGTAGTTTTTACAAGTTTAACATATTCTGTGATAAGTAAATTATACATGTTTTTTCTTTATCTCCAA
>SCLH01000035.1:37928-73269 GCA_004367855.1 Oikopleura vanhoeffeni | reverse complement strand
CGGGTGACAACGTTATGACAAAGTTTTATTTAGCAAATTGTATTTATCTTTCTGACCTCGAGCTAAATTAAAGTTTGAGGTTAAGCTGATATAAATTTATTTGAATATATGAACAAGAAAATTATGAAATATATTCAGACACGCTCACACTGATTAACCTTATGACAAAAATGACTATCGGAAATAAGGGTGCACAAGGTTAACTTCTTCTGATTTAGAAATTAATCCTTATACAGTGAACAAAATATTTAGCGATGTTTTTCAGCATTTCGCAAGACCGCTTAAAAGTCACGATTTTTAAGAAGGGGGTCGCTAAATGAGGCCCGGGAAAAAATCCTCATTTTTTTTATAAAATGATGGTCAATTACAAGAATATGGGTAGTCGTCTTATTTCGATATATGGATTACCGACCCTCAGAGTACATTTGATTCTGAGCATTTGATTGGTTAATCTGACTAATGAAATCGGCCTATTCCGCAATCCATGGTTTTGATTGGGTGCTAATATCTTGCGTTGTTTGTATCATTCAAATATTCAGGCTCTGTACTCTGAGGGTCGGTAATCCATATGGTCAGAATTTTTGTATTTCTGGTTGGATTTTCTCCAAACAGGCTAGTGCCAAATCTAAGAATTTGTGAAATATCGACCGCACGTATTTGCCCCTGTTTTGTTTGGTTAATTTGAGCGTAATATCATTTTCAAACCTTGAAAACTCACGGACGAGGTACATTTCTGAGAAATAATTCCATCGTTTTCATAACCTCGTTTATGATTGGACGAGCTATTCGTGACCTTCGAACTTTGATCGAAACATTTAACTACTCCTCTAATTTGACATCGAAAACCCCAATTTTCAGTTTTTTAGCGACGACCACACCTTAATGATTCAATGGTTTTTCGGTTTTATTCTGGTGAAAACCATTTCGGGACACGAATCGCGTGATTATAAACTAACTGTTGATAATATTGAATTCAGCCAAAAAACACCCACTAACTAAGCACATACGGACACAAGCGGACTAATGAAATACAAATTAAGCAGAGGAGGTTATGATTTACTAGAGTACATATTAGTGTTACCAAAAATAACATAAAATCACGCGATTCTTGTCCTAAAATCGTTCTTCACGAGAATAAAAAAAAGTTATATGAACTTAGGCATCGTAATCGTTTATTTTTAACGGTACCTCATCCAGTAAATTGTCACTCATACTTTATTTGACTCATAAAGTCACCAAGCAACGTAACAAACCAAAAACGCAAAGAAAAATGTACGTTCTTCAAGCAAATATTTGCTAAACTATTTTTTGAATTTTTGTCAAATCTCGATGTGAGTTGATGATGATGGAGCTCAATTAACAACGAGAGATCTTGATGAATGTCACGGAAAATGGCATGGTTCCGAATACCGATATCACGTCACCGCCGATTATCCTTATTTTATCAATTGCTTCAGAGGTCGCGTCCCAGCCCAGAATAAAAATACTTTGGTCAGAAGGGGCCGCCGAGAGACGTCTTATTCATGGAGACAGGCCGCTAGAATGCCAACTGTACATAAGGCTGTAATTTTTCCATTGAAAATGAACGAATGTAAAATTTGCTCATCTATTAAATCTTGCAGAAGCAATAACTATGGCAATTCGTGGACTCGTCCGAGCCAACCGATGCCAAGATATAGGTAAATATTGAAAAAATCACTTGAGTTTTTTAGAAGGCTATTTTATCTCGTTGAACTGACACATACGATATTTTTGAAATTTTGGGTGAGCATACAACTTCTCAAACAAAATATCGCTGCAAAGTCCTTTATTTCAATACCCGGTTTTCATCTGAAATTACAAAAAATCGGTAGAGCCGTTTTAAAGAAACCGAAACTTTCTGGGTAAAAACCGGCTCGATCGAATATGCCAGTTACCAGCTATTTAACAACGCCGTTTTCTAAATACAGCCCTTGGTGGCACTAAAGGGCAATTGAAAAATCAAAGTGTCAATTTGACTGTCCAATTTCGATATTTAAATTAATTTGACTTTTTCCATGAAATTGTGAACGACAAAAATATTGTCAGAAATAATACAGTAGATCATCTACTGTAGATTTTAAAAAAAAATCTTTTGGTCATAATCTTACGTGAGGCTTTCAAATGTGAATTGAATTCTTTATGAAATTTTCCTATTATTAATCAAAGACGGCTAAAAAAACTCCTCATATTTTTTGAAGTCTTTTCTCAGCAATTTTTAAATGACTAAAATTCTACTGTCATGATGACAGGACAATTCCTTTATTCAATATGATTTTTTCGAATATTGGACGAAAATGTTCAAAAGTAACATTGCGGAGCTTTTGTGTTTTGTTACTCCAAGGGTTAAAGTTATTGTTGCTATAATTTATAAAATCTCTAGTATCAATACTCTTCGATAACATTTATATTTTTATCAAACTTAGAATCATTCCTAAAATACTGCTCAAATAAAACTTTTGAAAATAAAAATATTTTAATTTTGAAAGTTTTTTCGGGATTCGAACTCGAGGATCCCGGGTATATATCCGGGATCATACGACGGCTGTTATGCACTGTATCACTCTGTCCACCAATTTCTTTTTGAATATAACCAACGTTGCGCTTTTGCAGCTCGCTTTCAAGCTACTATCATGGTCCCCCAGATGATTAGTATCGTACAAACAGAAGTTATGAGTCATAACTTATGACTCATACAAAAATGAATTGCAGAATCTAAAATTTAAGACTGCGTGCACCAAAACGGACAAATATTTTCTGATTTTTAGTCTAATAGTTTTATATTGTGATGTACCGGAAATACGCTACATGCTCATTCAAAATCGATCATAATTAAACAAAATGAATCGAGATATCAAATTAAACAAATATCAAACTTATTTATTCATGTATTTTTGAGTCATGTACTTTTGAGGGTAAACGGTAATTCGTCAGAAACATTTATTAAAATAATTTCAAGAATTAAATCCGAGCTATTTATTACCAAGTACGCAAAATTTTGAAAAAATTGCGTATGGATATAATTGCGTAGGTGTGAGATTGAAACAAAGTATGGGTTAAATTCGGATACACGATTAAGATATTATATCGAAGATGATGCCTGTCTCACAAAAAACTTTCTCTCTACTTTTGGGAGATTTGTTTTAAAACATGAAATGCGTCAAAATAAACTTTTCGAAAATAGTACATTCAGTTCAACCAGTCATGAGTAATTTGCGTAGGTTGTAATTTTCTGTATTCGTTGAGATTAACACTTAGAGAGAACAGAAAATGAAAACACTTAATGTTTTGAAGCTACTCTCCGTAAAAAATTCTTTCGATATATACGCTACTCTTTTTTCCATGAAAATAGATGTCCGCCGACAATTATCTCTCTTGTTATTGGCTCGTAGACAAAAGTACCGTAAAATTAATTTGTCGAGACTTGAGTTGATTTGACCAGATTTGAAGCCTATAACACAAAGACCATGGTTTCAAATCGCCTCAAGTATCGACGCCACTCGAAACTCACGACATATCACATTTTTACTTGCGATCATAATTTTTTGCTCGAAACTTATTGACACCGTTTATTGGTCAATAAAAATTTTAATTTGTTAAACACCTACGTGTTTGTAAATTCAAATGGTTTGATTGGCGGAGGTGAGCTAACTCAAAAAACTAAGATCGCAAGCAAAATGTGACATGCTGTACATAAAGGTTTATCAGGAAAGTGTTCAAAAACGCAAAACTGTTTTTGGAATGGCCTATCTCTTGGCTTGGAATTTTCGAAATAAATGCACGAATAATTTCAAGCAAAATGCTGATTTTTGAAAAGGGGCCATAAATTATTTCCAAAGAAACTAAGAGTGCTCTGAAAATATTTAAAATCTGAGCTTATCGATTTTTGCCGTTTCTTCCTTACTGTAGATGTACGTTTCACTGTATACTTTTTAAATTAAATATCGTATTTTGAGTACAGTATTTTGTTTTAAATTTTTTTAAAATTATTAACTTCAGTTCAATTTCTCGTATGTCGTCCGTCCCGTCAGTTGCTGTTCGACTTGAGCCTCAGAAAAAAGCTATAACTCGTACACTATCTACTGTAAATGTTTATACTCCTAGAAAACCTGTTGTACATAATTCAAATTTTGATACAAATTTTAATAATATAAAAAATTATAATAAAGCTCAAACAACAGTAGAACCGGTAAATTACCCAAAACCGGAGCGGTCTCTTTTTTCACTTTATCGACCACAATATCAATCCCCAGTGACCACTAAAAAACCGGCAGTTTGGACATATCCTACACAAAAACCGACCACTAAACGCGTGTACACAACTCGAAGACCAAGAACAACTCAGCAAACCAGTACAAAACCGGTAGCAAAAAAAGCCTTCGTTAGTAACGTTACTCAAAAAGCATACGTTCAAGAAAAGCCTACGAAAAAAACCTACAAGAGACCATCTTATGCTTTATGGGGTGCTCCTTTAAAACAAAGAGCTGCAACCACAACTCAAAAACCGACTACCAGACGTCCAAATAATATTCGACGAAATTATGCAGGTAAACCTAAAACTATTCAGAATTTTAGAACTTCTCCGTATACACCAAAAACTGGTGCTCCCAAAACCGGTGCTCCAAATACTGGTACTGCGAGAACTGGTGCTCCAAAAACTGGTGCTTCAACCTCGTTAAAAGGAATGTTTAACAATATGGCTCGACTAAAGAAAACAAATTCGCAAAGAGCAAGACAAACGGTAAGATTTTTCAAACAATTATAGCCAATAAGCGTTGAGGAAATTGCCAGGTGACCGAATTTATTTATTATTGTCATGACTCATGAGGTGTTCATTTATATTTGTTTTAAAATTGTGACTAAAAAATCTGAGGAGGAATAGGCTTTCGCGCGAGCCTCTGAAAATCAGCTCAAAAAATCGTTTTTGTCTTTTCTAAAGCGAATTTATTTTGAATTTTTGAAAACGATAGTAACAAACCTACGTGCGTTTCTTGTGTTTCAATAAACAAAAAAAACTATTTTTCTACCCCCAAAACTCACGGAGAAATAGACTTTTTGCTACAAAATATGACTCTACTTTGAAGCTCGTTCCTGATTGGTCGAGCCATCAGTGATTCTCAATTATGATTGAAAATGTGAAATTTTTATTTAATTAATCTACCAGGTTTAACAATTTTGTTTCACAATGGATAGTTTTTCAGATATTTGCCCTAAAAAACCATGAAAACGCCATTTCCCATGACGGACCCCTTAACCGACAGATCGTGACTATTTGAAAAATGCAGAATCTGAGCATTTGATTGGTTGATCCACCCAAATTCTGACCGATGAAATCAGCTGTCGAGAGTTATAAATATTTCGAAAATACATAAAATTAAAGCGGATTCTCATTTTTTGAGGTCGATTTAGGTTAGTCTCCGATTTTAAGCAAAATCGATTAACCTCTTGAAAAGTGTACATTTAACTAGATAGAAAATATAGCGTGTCCGAGGTCAAATCAACTAAGATTGCTTATTCTGTCGTAATGACTTAAAATTACTATCAAACGACAGATAATTTGATAACAAAGAAAAAATTTCATTAGAGTATGCAAAAATTTAGGCCACTTGGTGGCGACATTCCAATTTTGAATGTAATTTGCGCTCTAGCGCCAAATCCTGTGACTGCTGCAAGGTTTTTATATGTCGAAAATTTAGTCCAAACAAATCTTCACAGATTGAGCTTCATCAGAGAAAAAAAAACTGCCGCAAGTGCCGAAAATTATGTTTAAAAAAAAATTAAAATTTTCCAATATTTTAATTTTATTTGCTCTCTAGCTCCAGGAGTTTTATTTAATTTTCAATTATTTGACATTGATTCTGAAAATAGTAATTTTTGATCGAAATTTGAAAATGCTGATGTAACCTCTAGACTGGTTGAGGTGACGGAAAAGCACCAATTTTGAACGTATTTTTTATGAGATTTTGGGCTCAAAACGATAACCACCATTTTATGATATAAAAAGGTTACATAACAAACCACAAGATTTCTAAAGTCTATTCCATTAAATATATGTATTAAACCACTTATATTTTGTAGGTTAAGCGAGAGTATTTTTTTAACCGTGGCGTGTATAATTGCCCAGTGACCTCATCATTTGGCTAAGCAGCTTACAATTTTTGAGTAAGATTACATGTACTGTAGTCAATATGTGTTTAATAAAATCTCGTGACATAGGATAAGATTGAAAGCCAAGCTTGGCGGTAAGGTCCTTATAAATAGGATTATACAAAAGGGTTCAAACTGGGCTTTTACCACTTTTGTTCGACGCACAATTAAAAAAGGGAACTTTTCTAATGAAGTTAAGCAGCAAAATATTGAAAATAATTGCACAAATTTATCATCAAAATGACTTTTATATTTCCTATCTTTTTTGCGTTGACCACCCCCTTTAATGTTGACAAATCAGTTTTGGTCTCGACGCTACTTGAAATTTACGCAGTATAAAGTTTATGTTATATCGAAAATCCTGCCTAGTCGTCGATTTTAACAGTGACGTCACAGATAGAGAAATCCAGCTATTTCATTCGTCACTTCTCGAGAATTCAGTCATCTCATTGGTCACTTTCAATTCTTGTGACGTCACTGTGAAAATCGACCACTAGGCAGGATTTTCGATATCCCTTTATCACCTTTTGCCTGATCTGAGAGATGTGGGCTGAAAAGAAGAGAAAGCGGCCTCATGAGTGGCTAGAAGGGGTCTTAGGAATGTTAGGATTGGCTCCCTCAACCCACATCTCTTAGATCATGCAAAAGGTGATAAAGGGATATAAACAGATCATCTGTCAAATGATCCTGAAAATAGTAGGTTTTTTGTAGTGCTATAGCAAAATATACTATTATAACATGTGCCATCGATAGTCTTGCGGCTCTATCCAACACAAAAAACAAAGTTAAAAAAGTAATAATTTGACCAAAAAATTAAATTACCAGGAGATTTTTTCAAAAATAATCAAACTAGCGAATTTTGGTCGAAACAAGATTTTTAAGTATTTTTTATGTTTATTTCGATATATTAAAAAATTTATAAATTCAGACTCGACGAATAACAACAACTACACCAAAACAAACAACTACACCAAAAACAACAACAGAAGAATTCGATTTAAAGTCTGTTCTAGAATCATTCAGAACAGGTCCTCGAATGCGATGGAAGGTTGAAAAAGACGATGACATGCCTCATTTAACCGAAGAAGAACTAAAACAAATGTTAGAAGACACTCTTGTTTCAAAAATGGGCAAACGGCGTAAAATCGACCCTTTGATCGCACTTCTAGAAGATAATGGTTATAATCAGAAAATCAAATTGACTAAAAAATCCGGAAATGCAGAAAGTTTTGAAAATGTTAAAACAAGGGTGGCGACTTCAACGGAAATGCTTTCAAAAATCACGCAAACCCCGGCGCAAATTAAACGTGAAAAAATTGAAAATATGTGGGGAAATTTAAACCCAAATGCTGCCAGATTTCGAATGGCAAATCCAGAAATTTCCACAACAACACCAACTACCACCAAATCGACTATAACAACTACAACACCATATTTTTGGCGATTTACGACTCCTCTGGCTCCTTGGGTTCAAAATATTTCAGATCGTATGAAAACGGAAAATAATAGCAAAGATTTTTTTATCAACTCGGAGGGCGATAAAGAGCGAATTCCAGATAATATTCGGCATGTTTTTGAGCGAAATCGAATGAATAATGTGCCCGAAAATCTCCGAAAAGAAGCATTAAAAATCATCGAAAAGAATGAGGCACGAAATGCGCAGTTAAAGAAAACTTTAAGTGGGCGTGGGCGGCGGAGTGTTTCTTCTGACGAACTTTTTATCGCCATGCAAGAGGCACAAAAAGCCAGAGGAAAATATTTCTCAGAAACTGATGCTGGTTTTTTGACGAAAAAAGACGATTTAACCCTTATCCGCTGCCTACCACCTAATTTTAAGACGCCAAATCCAAACCAAGTAGATCCAAGATATCTTAACCCCCAACTGCTTGAAGAAATGCTAAAGGAACGCAAAGATTTTATGAAAGTAAAACAAAGCGTTTTTTCGCGATTGTTTGAAAATCTCAATCGATAAATATTAAGCTGTATATTTAATGGTTCATGTGGTGTACATAACTTATTTTATCTATATGATTATAGAAGTTTATCAATGTGTTAATATGCACCAACCTACTGCTAGTACATTTGCCTGTTTTTTTGTAGATATTTTCACCTCAAGTTCAAACTGTAAATATTCAATAAACTTCTTTTCCCATCTTGTTACGGCAAAATCATGCTCGAGAAACAATTGTGGATATAAAACTTAATTCAAATTTTTTTCATTTATCGACCCTGCCAATCGTCTTATCAAAAAACATTTTTGGTGGTCGAATTATACTGTTTTAAATGTTAAGTTTAAATATATTATTATTTTTGGATAGTTGATTAGTTTGTCTGAGTAGAAGATAAGATTAAATGAATAGATGTGTGGAAGAGACTGCGACTGATAACGCGACTCATTGTCTAGATATGGCTTCTTTAACTCAACTGAGATTTGAACCGTTATCACAAAAGTGATCTCCCTCCGACCATGTTTATTCTCATGACAAGAACAATTATAATTAAAAAAATCAAGTCGAAAAATGTTCCCAAAATTTTATCCGAAATTGGGGTTTTGCAAATTGAAAAACGAAAATTACTTTATAAAAAAGCCCCAAAGAGTGTTATTTTCTATTTTCCGGTCTTTAATTACCCAAATTGTGCGATTAGAATAATTTTAAATTCACCCAAAGTTGCGCACTCCTCCAAATTGTCATTCTTAACACGAAAACTAGTTAGTAAACTATTATGATGAGAAAATCAACTACAACTTGTAGTCTACAAGGTATCCCAGAATCTGGGTCCCAGATCCATTCAATTTTCAGTATACTTAAGAAAATTTTATAAATTTGGTGTGCAGGTAGGCACAGAAAGCTATAAATTAAAGCCTTTAATAAAAGGCAGCAAAAAAGGCAGTTTAGCACCACCTGCTGAGCAAACTTTGGGTCATGACAACGCTCATTTTCATTTTTTAGCCAAATTAGTCGAGAGAAAAACTTCAAGCAAAATCTATTTCCCGATCCCGAGTCTCATCATATTTTGAATCCAGATCCCGAGTCTTGTTTTTTCAATCCCCAGCTCGAGTCTCGTCTTTTTTTCGATTCCGAAACGGGATTCCAAATAATCCCGAGAAAAATTATATTCGAGAGATTTTATTGAAAATGGCTTCAACAAATCCCGACTTGTTTAGATTTCATTTTATTTTTAATGTTCTAAAAAAATGACGTCAGTCGGTAAATAAAGCAGTTTTGTAACTTGGGTTGGGCTTTATTTATTAGATAAGATTGTGGTCATGTAGACGGTCTTGGAGTTGGGTCAGTTTCATAAAATTATGTTTTGCGGTAGGCTGTCCATTGGTGGTCACGGATGCCATCGATGTCAAATTGTCAATTAATTTATGAATTTTTTCCCTTAAAAGTTGAACTTCGCTAGATTTTAAATTAATCTCATTTTTTAGAGAAATTATTTTCATGTTCAAATCTTCCTCACTTTTCTCGAGCGCTTCGTAAAGATGGAAATCACCGTGACAAGTATTCTTTAGCTGCTGGTTGTCCTCGCGAATTTGCAACTTTTCTTCCAGAATTACCCAGAGCTTTTTTAAGGATTTGGAAATTTTGTAAAATTAATAAATGGACTTAATGCCTTAAGGGGTGGGGAAAGCAAATTAGATATTTTTGAATCGGCTCTCCTGAACAACTGAGAATGGGAAAGGTTCATTTCGCAATTGATTTCGAGAAACGAGTTCAGTGGGTCATTCTGAGAAAACCAAAAAAAATTTCGGATCGCACAAATGAGCTCTACAAGCACTAGAAAAGTGCCAAAATCAATTATTAAAAAGTTATGTTTGGCTTCGTCTATTAACCAATTTTCATGATTTTTTTTCCAAATAATCTTTTATTTTCATTATCTAAAGACTCTCAGGGCGAATTTGAAATTTCAGCTAAAACTCGAAATATGATTTTTTTGGTCATTTTCGAAAAAATTTCGAAAAAAAAAGTGCTTCAATCAAAATATATCGTCTTGAAGTAAGCCAACTTTCTCGTCTGTGTTTCACTGGCTTTCTTTTAAGCCTAATTCGAAAAAATTAAAGCACTTTTTTTTTTGGAAATGACCAAAAAATCATATTTCGAGTTTTAGCTGGAAATTTCAAATTCACCCTTGAGAGTCCTTAGATAATGAAAATAAGATTATTGAAAAAAAATCATGAAAATCGGTTACAGTCCCTACCCCTCGAAATGCGCTCCCTCCAAAATGCAAATACTCCCCTTCAACCCTCGAAATGCCTGTTTTTTCTGAAAAGACTTTCACCCCTTAAAATGCATAATTAATTTTTGCACAGTACGCAATCTACATTTACGTACAAAAATTTTCATTGATTATCTTTACCGATCATCACCTGGCAACATGATACTCATGATCGTTTTTTTGGCGCGCAAAGGGTTTATTTGTTTAATTGTCAGTATTGGACTCGAAAATACTGCATATAAGGTCTGCTTTTTTATAAAAATTTATAAACAAAAATGACGAGAAAATACTCAAAGCGTAATAGTTTGACATAAGCACAAAAAAAGATAATATATGATTTTATATAGACAGGGTCGAAAAAAACGAAGTCTTATTTGGCTACTTTTTTCTGAAAAATTCGTATTATTAATTTAAAATTTCAAGAAAAATTTAATTTGAATTTTTAAGTTTTGAACTAGAAATTCAGCAAACACAATTCGTATTTTGGTAGAAATTGTTCAAAGATCGAAAAAACATAAAATATCAAGAGAAAAAACAATTTTTCTCTAGAAAAAGGCGATGCCCCTTGAAATGCGCATAATCCCCTTTGCCCCTTGAAATGCCTATTTTTTTTTTTTTTTTTTGCATTTCGAGGGGTAGGGACTGTAATAGACGAAGCCAAACAATAACTTTTTAAGAATTGATTTTGGCACTTTTCTAGTGCCTGCAGACCTCATTTGTGCGATCGAAATTTTTTTTGGGTTTTCTTAGAATGACTCACTGAACTCTTTTCTCGAAATCAATCGCAAAATGAACCTTTCCATTCTTAGTTTGTTCAGAAGAGCCGATTCAAAATATCTAAGTTTGCTTTCCCAACCCCACCCCCGGGATTGAGGGTGCTTTAAAAAATTTCTTCTCGGCATCAGAATTAAACAAATGAGCAATTTCGTTCTATTAAACAGTAATAGAGAAAAATTTTGCGATTATTTTGGAAGCGCTAGAACAACCGGAAGTACTGTTTTACAAACTGTTCTCATCATCAATTACTTCACTTGTTTTTGCGTAATAAAGGAGCTTCTAGATTTGGTAAAACCTCTTTTGAGCGGTCAACAATTAGGGGACGACAATAACTTCGGAGATCTAAGTGGAATTTGCAGAAAAAAAATCCCAACAGGAACTTAAAAAATTAACGCAGAAAAATGACTTTCAAAGAAAATATTTTCCATATTCAACCAGCCCTGAATTTGTCTTACACCACAAAATTTCAAAATTTACATGTTCAACTTTGTGAATAATCTTGCATTATTAAGCGTCGTAACGTGCTATTAAAAGGTGAATGGCAGCTCGATAGCAGAAATGCAGTTTACGAGTTAATAGTATAATGTGCTAGACCAAACTAGCCAATTTCATCAAGAGTTTATTCAGAATATCATATCCTGAATATTCATCTAAGAAATATCGATTAAATACATAAAATAACCGAAATTTTCGTCCAATTTTTGGTCTCTGTGTTTAAAAACCCAGCAGCGCAGGTAAGCGTTTTGAATAATTCTGTTTTCCTAGGAGGTTGAGTGTAAAATGATAATCGAAATGATTAAAAATTGTGGCTTCAAATGAGTTACTGGTGTATATTGATATCAACTTAAAATATTTTATATTTCTTTTTAACCCTTGGCGGCTCCAAACTGATTAACCGACTGAATTAAATTTATCATTGAAAATTGATCAATAAAAAGACACTTCAGACTTTTGAAGAAGTTTAAAAATAGAGTCTGTCGAGAAGTATTTAAAAATAAGGGCAAATTTAGGGAATTTCAAATCCTTTGCTCATCCAAAATCAATGATTCTTTTTCGTTATATTGTTTTTGGTGAATATATTGCGCATACGAAATATTTGGTGAATTATAAAATCCGACAACAAATCCACAGACACAAAGAAAAATGTGAAGGATGAAATTCAAGTGAACATTTCCAGGAGTCACCCAGTATTTTATCCAATTTAAAAAAGTAAATGGTTTTTCTCCAGATGATAAATAAAGAAATTTCAAAACCATTTCGCATTTTTCCTCAGCAAAAATATTACTGAAATATTTCTCACAAAAACCGGCCATCTCACAGAATAAAAACTAATAATAAATTAGTATTTGGGGAATATTAGTAACCTAATCTAGAAGCCAAAAGTTTGAAGCATACTTTTGGAGTGCATTTTTGATCGAAAATTTTGTGGTCGACTTTTTTAAAATGCCTATATTTTGCAATGAGAAGTGCGTAAGCGGAAATCAGCCGCAGAATTTTTAGTTGGTTCAAAATGACTGTCATTTAATGACCAGATGATTTTTTTTAAATTTCAAATAGGAACATTTTTTTCTTTCAAAAAGATTTTTAAAACATTGATTCTTCTTGGTTTACATTAGATAACATCAAAATAAACCAATCGGGTGGCCGCCCAAATTTAAGCCGATTTCATCAGATTATAATTAAATTCAGGTTGCTGATTGGCTGCAAGGATCCCGTGCTTTTCGTATCATTCAAATAGTCACGATCCGTCGGTCAATGGTTCTTAATCCATATAAGTACAGTATTGTTTTTTTTTCGCGCGAACAAAAAAAATGATTTGGGAGAATTCTCCCCAAATTATAGAAAATTCTTCCGAATCATTATTTTTTGTTCGCACGAAAAAAAACACATACAGTATAATCATGGCTAATAGCCATAGGCTGTCCGCAGCGGATACTCCAAATAGTAGTCTATTTCTATCATACAAGTCTATCATACAAATTTACGAATTCTTGAAAAGACAAAAAATTGTGTCTTGGTTTAAAAATAAGATAACAACTTATAATTATTTTTATGTCCTTTGAAGTGTAAGAATATACGACTCGCGGCTTTGATGAACTCTCTTCATCTACCAGCATGTCCATCAGACTAGGCCATACATTTTGCCAAATTGTCTCCTAGAAAATCTCATGACATTTATAAATAAGATCATCTTTTCATCAATTCCGTCGTTAACAATATAAAAATCAGGATAATATTGTCAATTTCCCATTAGATAATTTATTTCGCAATTTTTAACCTTTGGAGGAATAGAAAAAAAGTTCAGCGAAGTTTCTTTCAGAACGCTCTACTGATATAAGATCAACCTTCCATCTTTTCTTTGAAATCAAGTTGAAGAGTAAAATTATTGAACAAAAATTTTATAATTCAAAAAAAAAACGTTTGAAAAACAAGGTTTATTTAACCACATGATACTACTCCATGGTAGGCTCCAGGTAGTTTAGTGGTCTTATTCAATGGTTTTACTCAATACTGTTGTCTGATTGAGAATATATTTGGGAATTAAAAGATACTTTTAAACAAGTTCAAAATATTCATGAAAACATCACGTTTTTTAGAAAAAAATTAGTAGTTTTCTCGATTTAATAATATTATTTGATGATTATCAATATATCACTGTAAATATGATTTGATAGTATCACTCTGGCACGATTTTCATAAATTAAAAAAAAATCCAAACACATCATTTTTTCATACCATCAAAATAAGATTTTTTGAAATTTTACTTATAAAAATATTTTTTCCCAAAAACTTCATAGAATAAAAATTTTTGTTGCAAAACAAACTCGAAAGACTTTCCAAAAAAACTGGCTCATTTCAACCTTTTATTTCATTTTTAAGTCGAAAATTATTTTATCAGAAGTAAGACTAAGGCAAAAAAGGTCTTTCAATCAACTCGCCAGATTTGAAACTAAAAACGAGAAAAACAATATATTAATTTTTGATCTGAATCGCTGATTTTTGCCTCCAAGGTTTAAGCATATCAGATCGTATGGAAAGTTTTCCTGCATATTATTACTTAAGATAAAATTGTGAATACTAAATAAAATTTTCATAACTCATTAAGATCGTAATTTCGACTCGTAAAGCTTTAAATTTATGGTCCTACTAAGACATATATATATGTGAGACGTTTACAAACTTCCGAAACCAGCTCGGAAAACATATTTCTAAGTTGCAATGAAAGCTTTACGATCCGTCAATTATGACATTTATTATTTATGAGAAAAAACGTTTTCAAGTTAATTTTCAGTAATTATCCGAAAGTAAAACTTTTGATTCGAACCGATATGATTACAAATTACCTACCAATACGATATTTTTGATCTTTTTTTCAGATCCCAACACCAAAAATTGCTGTTAAGCCGAACCATCAGTAAAAAATTTGGTCGAAATAAATATATCAATTATAATGCCCGAGTTTATTTAAAATATTTTTTTAGTTTTATTCTGGTGAACCATTTCGGGACACAAATCGAGTGATTAACACAACTGTTGATAAAAGTGAATTAAACCTAAAAAACTATTTAATTTAGCACCTACGAACACAATCGGGACAATGAAATATCAATGAAGCAGTTTAGATTATGATCTACGTTGAGTATTATCCCAAAATAGTTCTTCACCAGAATAAAAAAATTATATCAACACGGGAATCGTTATCAATATAGACTAAGAGGGTTCTTGAATGGTCGAATTTTGTGATTGATTCATTGATTTTTTCGCTGTTGTTCACTGGGAAAAAAATCATTTTATAAAGAAGTACACTTAAAAAGTTTTTTTACAGTAGATAACGAATCTCAAGATCAAGCGCATTTTATATTGAATTCGCCCAAGTTTACTCACGCATTTCCGTTTCACCTATAGTGTAGTACATGAGGTAATGCGCTCGATCAAAAAGTTGCGGGAAGTTATACCGGAGTTATAAATTTAACGCATCCGAAAAGTCAAATTGATCACTCAACTTAAGGGAATGGGTGTCGCAAATTTGAGCCTCTTCCGAGGCCATTTCCCGCCAAACTAGCAAAGGTGATATTCCAAAAAAAATTTGTAACTAACAGAACCAACCTTCGCATTAATTTTGAATTAACAGTAATCTGATACAATCCCACCTACGCCGACACCCACGCTTAAAAAGCCTCTTAAAAACACGCAGTTTGTATCTTCTCCTTCAATTTTCACCATTTTTTATTATTTTTTTTATGTCAGGCTCCGGAAAGCCTTACAAATAATGCAAAAGCGCCTTTGTTTTAAAATTTTGCTTTCAGCGGACAAAAATGCGAAAAAACAAAAAATTAAAATTTTGAAATGGTAAGTTTGAGAGGCTCAGGCAAAAGGTATCTCCTCCACCAGTTTGAGAGATACAGTTTCGACTCATACTGCATCTGAAAGCACAAGACTTGTTTTACAATGCATTAGAAAGTTTTTTTGAAATTTTGATTCGGCGTCTCTTGGAGGCCATGTCAACTTTTCATTTTCAGCCAAATTGTTTGAAATGGTCAGTTAGAGAGGCTCAGTCAAAGGGTATCTCCTCGATCAGTTTAGGAGATACAGTTTCGGCTCATACTGCATCTGAAAGCACAAAAGAAGTTTTTCATTTTGAGCCTAAATTTTTGACAAAATTTAGAAACCAGAAAAAATGCTTCAAAGTAATTAATTTCGTAAATACAGACACTTTTAAGGATTATGGTGCAATTTTTAACTCGGTAGCGTAAAAAGAAAACAAATTAGCGCACTTTCAATTTCAATCATAAATAAATCAATTATTTTTGTTTTCGTTTTTGGCTTTTTTGGCGGCCAAAAGCAAAATTCCGAGTTAAGGACAATAATGCATTATGTGTGAGGCTTCTTTGGAGCCTGACACAAAGAAATAATGAAAAATGGTGAAAATTGAAGGAGAAAATTCATCCTGAGTATTTTTTAGGAGGCTTTTTAAAAGCGTAGGTGTAGGCGTAGGTGGGATTGTATCAGATTACTGTTTAGTTACAAATCACCGTGAAAAGTTGTTCTTTAAGATGCAAAAGTTTTTGGGATATAAGCTCTGCTAGTTTATCCAAAAATAGCTTCGTAAACTGTCAAAATCTGCGACACCCACTCCCTTAAAGATCATATGTAAAGATCAAAGAAAGATAATTTTTGCATGCAATCCAGCGCCCAGAACCCTTTTAAGATCATAAGACTAGACTCAACTTTCTCGTTTGACATGATTTTGGAAGGTCCAGAAATCAACGGTGATATAAGTTTATTTTATGAAATTTTAATAGAAATAATATCACTGTAATATTCCTTTAACACATTAATGGTGATTTAGAATCGTTTTTTGACTTGCACATCTTGTAACATGATTCATGTTTGAGTAATAAATTTCGTAATAAATTTTCCGAGATTTTTTTTAAAAAGGTTTTGACTTTGAAGCTGCAAACAAAAACTTGGCAAATTTATTACGAAAAATATAAATTTTTCTGTAGAAACTACCGGACAATCCACAAATTTTTTTTTTTTCATTTTTGATATTGATCAAATACGATGAATAGACTATGTCTCAACACCAAAAAACAATAATTAATTTTCCAACACCCAGAAACGAGAACTTCGCTTTACACTCAAAAGGCTATTTCTGTAGGTTACCCTGGCTATTCAAATCTATTTTCAGATTCAAAATATTATATCTCGGTCGCCTACAAAACAATTATTCCCTGCGCGTCAAAATATACGCAGCAAAAAATTAAAAAAAAAATTTGGATCAGCTATTAACTCAAAGTATATTTTTGTATTATTCTGAGTTTCAGAAAAATCACTCGTGGAAAAATAAAACTCCGGTAAGAAACTGCAGAACAAGTAAAATCACATCAAAAGAATCATAAAATACTTTGATAAAAACTGGCTTCCTTGGAATTTTGCGATCATGCTTCGTATTTACACTATATCCCCTATTCACACTTTTGTGAATATCCCGGCCCTNGAAGCCTTACAAATAATAATGCAAAAGCGCTTTTGTTTTAAAATTTTGCTTTCAGCGGACAAAAATGCGAAAAAACAAAAAATTAAAATTTTGAAATGGTCAGTTTGGGAAACTCAGCCAAAAGGTATCTCCTCGATCAGTTTAGAAGATACAGTTTCGGCTCATACTGCACCTGAAAGCACAAGAGAACTCTTTCATTTTGAGCCTTAATTTTTGACAAAATTTAGAAACCAGAAAAAATGCTTCAAAATAATTTTTTCCGTAAATACAAACACTTTTAAAGATTTTGGTGCAATTTTTAACTCGGTAGAGTCAAAAGAAAACAAATTAGCGCACTTTCAATTTAAATCATAAATAAATAAATAATTTTTGTTCTCGTTTTTTGGCTTTTTTGGCCGCCAAAAGCAAAATTCCGAGTAAAGGACAATAATGCATTATGTGTGAGGCTTCTTTGGAGCCTGACACGAAAAATAATTAAAAATGGTGAAAATTGAAGGAGAAAATTTATTCTGAGTATTTTTTAGGAGGCTTTTTAAAAGCGTAGGTGTAGGCGTGGGTGGGATTGTATCAGATTACTGTTAAGTTACAAATTACCGTGAAAAGTTGTTCTTTAAGATGCGAAAGTTTTTGGGATATAAGCTCTGCTAGTTTACCCAAAAATAGCTTCGTAAACTGTCAAAATCTGCGACACCCACTCCCTTAAAGATCAAATGTAAAGATCAAAGAAAGATAATTTTTGCATGCAATCCAGCACCCAGAACCCTCTTTTAGATCATAAAACTAGACTCAACTTTCTCGTCTGACATGATTTTGGAAGGTCCAGAAATCAACGGTATATAAGTTTATTTTATGAAATTTTAATAGAAATAAAATTACTGTAATAATATTACTGTAATAATATTACTGTAATAATATCACTGTAATATTCGTTGGTGCACATTAATTCCTTGCTGCCTGTTTTAATTGTGGGAATCCCACAGTGGGATTAACAAAGGTAAAATTTTTGCCTTTTTTTGCCTATGATATCCTATATTGGACCAATTCACCCTATTTCATACAAAAAATTTAAAAAACAAAAATACGACTAAATGCGCCTTATTTCATGCTTGACAATCAATATCTTAATTATTATTAAAGCTGAATTATAAATTTATGTCTTTGGATGTCTCTGGATTTGAAACAAATTAGGAAGTTTGGATTTTGCCCTTCTCAAAGTCGTAAAAAATTTCTGTAAATATTTTTTATATTCTCCGTGGTCGGTTTTGTTAAAAAAACAAATAAATTTTAATTTTAATGAATTCTTCAACAATATAACATTTTCGATTTGTTATTGGTATGGACCAAGCAAGATGGTTTGGACTGAAAGATACGTTGGAGACCCTACAAGTTCCTTAGAATTTATTTTGAATGATTTCTGAAATATAAGACAAACTTTGTTTATTTAACATGTTAAGGCTTTATATTAATTAGACTAATTTATATTTTGCAGTTTTAAGTACAGATTTGCAATGAAGGGTTTCAATTATTCTTCTGAGCCTTCCCAGTCAATAACACGAAGATCAAGTTTTGGTCCAACGGTTCTGATCATGAATTTGCACTCTTCCATTGGATTTTTTGGATGTGCAGTCGTTGCACAAATGATATATCTTTTTCCTGGAACAAGATTAAAAAGATATCCATTGTGACGATAATAATCAACAACGTAACCAGTTTGATATGGTAGAGCAGGATCAATCTGAAAATTAAAAAAATAATTTAATTTTGAGCTTTACATTTCGAGCGATTCGAAAATAAGCTATATTTCAGCTGGTTTTAACTCTCGGATGATTCATAAAGTTCGCATTTTCAAGACATTTGAAAAAAATATAAGATTGTGCGAACACCACAAAAAGACTTTAAACATGAATCTGTACCCAGACTCGATTTCCGGCAACCAGTGACCATTCTTATAAATCGAGCCATATAAGCAAAGTTTCATTATCAACATACATTTTTCAATAGCTTAAGGGGGTAGCAGCGATGTGGCAGATGGTACATTTTTTCGGAGTGATTTTTGAAAGAAAAAAAATGTGAAAAACTTTTATATTATTTTATATATTATTTATCTTGAATGAAAGTGTCCATACTTGCAAAAGTTTATATTTTTCAATTTTTTACATACTTAATTAATTTTAAGTATCTGTAAAAATATCAAAAACCACTTTTCATTATGACTCCATTTCCAACTTGACCCGATGTGAGAATTTTTTTTGAAAGCAATATTTATTAACTTCAGACANTTATATAATAATATATGAAATGTAATTTACATAACCAGATACTGTATCACTGATACAATTAATACATAAAATATTAATTACACATCATAATAAAATTAAAAATAATAGTTTATCTACCGAAGCATTATGACTGATAATAAAGCAACGTTATAAAAACAATAAAGCTACATTATAAATGTATGTCTTTGGATGTCTCTGGATTTGAAACAAATTAGGAAGTTTGGATTTTTCCCTTCTCAAAGTCATAGAAAATTTTTGTAAATATTTTTTATATCCTTTTATCACCTTTTGAATAATCTAATAGATGTGGGTTGAGGGAGCCAATCCTAATACTCCTAAGACCCCTTCTAGCCACTCATGAGGTCACTTTCTCTTCTTTTCAGCTTAATCTATTAGATAATTCAAAAGGTGATAAAGGAATATTCTCCGTGGTCGGTTTTCTTATAAAAACAAATAAATTTTAATGAATTCTTCAACAAAATAACATTTTTGATTTTTTTATTTGTATGGACCAAGTAAGATGGTTTGGACTGAAAGATACGTTGGAGACCCTACAACCCCCTTATTTTGAATGATTTCTGAAATATATGACAAACTTTGTTTCTTTCACATGTTTAAGGCTTTATATTAATTAGACTAATTTATATTTTGCAGTTTTAAGTACAGATTTGCAATGAAGGGTTTCAATTATTCTTCTGAGCCTTCCCAGTCAATAACACGAAGATCAAGTTTTGGTCCAACGGTTCTGATCATGAATTTGCACTCTTCCATTGGATTTTTTGGATGTGCAGTCGTTGCACAAATGATATATCTTTTTCCTGGAACAAGATTAAAAAGATATCCATTGTGACGATAATAATCAACAACGTAACCAGTTTGATATGGTAGAGCAGGGTCAATCTGAAATTAAAAAAAAATTATTTAAACGCATTTTCAAGTCATTTGAAAAAAATATAGGATTGTGCGAACACCACAAAAAATCAGAAAATGTATTTTTTACAACAATGGAGAGTTTCTGTTTTTATCATTTTTTGACAGAGTTTGACCGAAAATTGAAAATCGAAAAATTTTGACGTTCAACTAGAGTTCAACCCCTGAACATTGCAACAGATTTTTATTCGACTTCAATTTTATTCCGGTTCCATTTTATTTCGATGGATTAAAATTCAAAAACATCAGATTTGAAAATTCAGTTATTTTTTTTTCATTCTGCAAAAATATATACACTTTTATTTCGAAAAATTTGTCATGTATAAAAAAAGCCACTTTGAATAGCTTTCATATTCCAAATTTAGCATCCACAACCCCCTTAAATGTATATAATAAGAATAACTGGTGTAATTCTGCGATAAAAATTAAAAAATATATATTTATAAATTTATATTGTTACTCACTTTTTTAGCTGCTTTAATTTCTTTTTTGGTCAAATGATTATCCTGGTCATCGTCGTCCTCATAGCGTTATTTTTCTTTCAAATCACAATCGAGCAAGAACTGTATCCAAACTAATTTAAAATGTTTTCCTTTGGTTTTACCTACATGGACTTCAAGCTCAACCTGAAATATAAGAGTTAGAATTTCATAATTTTGAATTTTAAAATTGTGGAATATCTACAGCCTGTCACATTTTTGCTCCCGATATAAGTTTTGTGCTGAAACTAACTTGGGCTAATTAAAACGTTTGAATTAAAAAAATGTGGCTGTTTAACAAAGTCAAAAGCTCATAGACCAATGATCGGTGACAATCAGGTTTCAGCAAAAAACAATCGGGATCAAAAATGTGACACACTGTAATAAAAAGATAACAAAAATTCTGGAAATAAATGTTTTTAAATTACATTAGAAATATTGCTGTAATTCTAAATTAAAATTTCTAATTCAAAAAAAAATCAACTATAAAACAATTTTCATCGTTTTTTTTTTAATTGACAATTTTCCGATTATTAACTTCTATCCGGCTCAAAAATTTTATATCTTGGTTTTATTGGCCAAAATCTAATTCGGAACCAAAAAACGTGATTATTGACTATAATTCGTAGATACTTATCTAAGATAATTTATACCTGAGCATGTTTGTCTCCAGCCATAAAATTTTTTTGCATATCTGTGACACTTGTTGGTGCATTTGTACCAGGGACGAAAGTTCCGATAATCCGATGATCTTCAGATCGTGCTTTTCTAAAATAATAATTATTTAAGATAGATTTTAGATATCCTTCTTCCAACCAAAAATCTTGAAAATGAAGGTAATCTCTTTAGCGCGTGTTCGAATCTCACTAGTGTTGTCTTATTAATTGTCTTGCGTATGACGCGTCATGACGCAAGGATGCTTGATTTTTGGAGCGACAAAGTTGCTCGGTACATAATCACTAAGACAACACTAGTGGGATTCGAGCACGCGCTATAGAGATTACCCTCTTTTTCATCATACACTTTGGTCGAAAAAAAGGATATTAAACGCATTTGTTTAAAAAGTTCCCCTAGATATTATTATTCTTAATTTTGTGAGGCCGTTTTTTATCATCTTATAAAATACAGTAGACATCTTCTCTAGTATTATTAGATTTCAAAGAACGGAAAACAAAATAGCTTTGAAACCCTCACCAAATAGTTCAAAGCCGTCAACTTTCTGATGACGGCATTATAAACCTTAGTTGATTTGTAATGAAAATAAGTTGGATTTTTCACGCCATGGGTGTGCATAAGTTACCTATAATTGATAAGATTTTCATCAAAAAGTTTACTATGCCTATTTTTTGTTAATTTCGAGCATAAAATAATTTCACTCACGCGTCAGTTTCCGCAGAATCATCTTCATCATCTGGATCTAGTCGTGGTAATCTACAAATCGTAAACATTTCAAATTCATTGATCCAATCCTGTTAACATTATACAAATGATAAGTGATAAAAACTAGTTGTCTGTCAGACAGAAGTCGCGTAACGACTCGCGTTTTATGTTTCAACAAAAATTTTAATTTTAAAATGTAAAATTCGTTCTTGTAATCTCAGGCTGATATTCTCAGCTAAAGTTTGATGTTTTAATATAGCCTAGGATTTTCATGAGAGATCATTAAATTCTGCAAAAAATATTTTTATTAATTCAGTATTGTTTTCGGCACCTTCCGGCCGGTGACAGCCTACTTGACAGTCCATATTAATTTATTTTTGATAACTTCTTGTCTAATAGACCACATACTATGGTAAGTTATAATTAAACTTTTTTTAGGTATTTTTGTTCCAGCGATTTTAAACCGATTTTTATATTTGTGCTGTAAAACCATTCTCGTCTATCAATGACATTTAATTAAATTAATTTCCGTGTTATGCCGCCAAATATATCTTAGTTTTAAGTTTCAAAAATTTATATTGTCTTTCTGCCAGACTATTTAAAGCTTAAATTGTCAAAAAAAAAGATAAAAATAAGTGTAGATTTCAAAAATTTTTTTGTAAAATAAATTAAACAAAAAAAATTGTAAACGGTTGGGCCACCCTATTTTTACGATAGAGAATTAGGTTGTTAGAATAAAAAACCAATATATCGGTAAATCCCGAGATCTTTATGCTGGTTAAATTTACACTTTCTTATGGCTTTTGCTGGACTAGGTCTTTGAATATAAATACATTGTGAGAGTGAGTCACGTGATCAAATTTAAGAGTCCAATAAACGCTAGTGGATGAGGTTACCTCATTGAGGTATAAATTATACCGTATAATTCTTAAAATTTACCAAGAAAAAGTTATTTTATGAATTTTAGGTTTAAAATTGGTGGAAAGATATTAATAAGTATTATTTGTCAGTTTTATATCTGGTTTTCATTCTTATAAAAAATTCATAAATTAAGTCAAATATTCAACGACTTGGATAGATAAAAAATATAAATAATTCCGATTAAATTTTTAGAATTCTACCTCATCTGCTGGCGTCAAAAACTCAATTTGTAGATAATTAAATAGTTTTGGCAAGGAATAAATGTTCTTTATTTTTCTAATGTTTCCTTAAAATTCATCCAAAATCCACCATCATCTTTATCAGAATAATCAATTCTATCTTTTTCAGCTTGTGGAACAGTATCCCATTCTGCTTTTCCATCTCCCCAAGATCCGGTCCATTCGGTTTTTGCCCACGGATTTCTAATTTTAACAAGTTGCGTTGTAGTGCCATCGTTCAGATGAATGTTTTCAAGCTGTAAAAGACTGTAGGCCAGGGTTGTAAAAAGAATGGCTTTTGCGTGGGTTAACACCCCTTATTTGCGTAGGTTCAAGAAAGGGGTAAAAAATTGGGATGGAAATTCGGTCGGGAATGATTCCTTTTACAACCTTTACTGTAAGCATGACCGTGAACAATTCCATTACTGACAGTTTCATTTCCTCCTACGTCTAGATTTGAAGTACAAATAAGTGCGCGACGTTGAATTTTGTCTAACAGCTCAAAAATACCACCATCAATACCACGCTCTCTGGCAGCTTCAGATGCAGCAAATACATCCATGGCTCCAATCTTAATTTACAAATAAATATATTTGGTTGAATATATTAGCAGCTGAATTTTGCTCATTGCCCTCTAGCACTATTTTACGTCAAACTTTTATAAGTTAAAAATCAGACTAGAAAAAACTGTTTCGAAGAATGAAGGAAATTTTTATTCAAATTTCTCTGGAAATAGACAGAGAATTTCCCCTTGAAATTACTAGAGAGATTTTCAAACGAATTTTAACAAAAGATTAGGTAATTTAACTTGCCATTTTCTAGCGTTTTCAAATTCTTGCATGAATATTTCATAGCTATTTTTTATGAAACTTTATTTTACATTCGCTGAATATCGAAATTTTGATTTGAGGTCATTTTTTTCATTTTAGCAGGTCCAATCTAGGGCGCTCTGTAATGCCATTTCTAAAGATTTGAGATTCTGGCATGAATATTTCATACTTACTTTTTCATTAAATTTTATTTTAAATTCGCTGAATATCAAAATTTTGATTTGAGGCCACTTTTTAACATTTAACCCCCTCACACCCAAACGCCATTCGGGGACGCGAGATTTTTTAAATCCTCAAGACGAGATAGAAATGATAAATCCACAGACTTTAAATTCAAACCTGTCATAGAGTTTGCAATTTTATTTCTAGAAATGGTTTTAAAAATTTCAAAAGATATTTTTTCCTACTTTTTTAGGATTTTCGCCTAATTTTCGTAAAAAAATTCTAGCGTAAATACGAAAACAAAAATCAAAATTCTGAAGAGACCAAGATTAAGGAAATTACCTGAGGCTACTCCTGGTACCATTATTTTTTTTTGGTCTTTATTGAGAGTTTTATTTTTTCACAAGTGATTTCTCTATAAACTCAAGAAAACATAAAAAACATCAATTGCGGCGAATAATTATTTTTTGAATGAAATCAGTTGTATTTTTAGTTCGATTCGAGGCAAAGCGACAAAGAGCACAGCTGAAACTGATTGACTTATATATGCCGATTATCAAGCTAACAAATGCCCATATTACTCAGTTTGTCCTCTCTTAGTGGCTGAAATCTTGATCAAATAAATTCATTTTATCCTCAATAAGGTTGCTTACGATATCGAAAGTACTTTTTTGCACAGAAAAAGGGAATTATCATGTTGTAGTAATGCATAGAAATATGTTTTGATCAGAGACAGTACAGAAAGTCAAGGTTTGAGTTATTTATTTATAATTGCATATCACTCTGGAAAAATAGTTTTATGAAAAAAATTACTTCATTTTTATGGCGTAGTATCGATGCAGAGTTCCCTTTCAAATTTCAAGTCGAAAATTATTTTTATATTTATATTTGTTTCTGATTTTTGTGCGTGCATTTTGGCGCGACGGATACAAAAACCTTGATTTTTAGACGATTGAGGATTAGCTACATTTTCAATCAAGCCAATTTTTATAAGCCAGTGTTCTATTTAATCTTTTGTAATTCATATGTGATTCGAAAAATGTATGTTGTCCGATGAAGTGCCTTGACACTAAACCTCTATTGCTTGCATTTATGCAGCACACAGAATTGAGAACTAGTAGGACTCGTTCTTTTAGGGAAAAACTGTAACAAGGATATTTTTGGTCAAATATTTTAGTCAAAATTGTTTTTTCGTCAGAAATAGCTCTTTTCGTCAACAAATTCTCTCATTTGACTGAACTTTCAGCACACAAATAGCTGAGGTAAATTTTCAAAATCGGTCAATGTTGGCTCGAAAGGTTTCGCATCATAATAACATATTCTAGTCATTATATGAGCAGTGCGTAGTGCTTAGCGCGACTCAATCTAGATTCCGTTACTTGGCTTCGACTCCCGACTTCTCAAACATTTTTTTACCGTCAACTACCCAACAATGGTTAGAGGTTCAGAACCTTTAGCTGGCTTTATAGGCTCTGAATTGGTTAATCTGAATCTAGCACGGTAATCGATCATTTCTATAGTGGTCTATCGATGTCAACCGTTACATAGCCTATGTAACATAGCAACAATGTAATAGGGACATGTGTTAGAACCTCACACTATTAGGTACACGCTCCCTATAAAAATAAATCGTAAGACCTTTGTTCAAACGATCACTGACAACCATAAGCACTTTACTGGTTAGCTACTGAGGGCTTTCGGACTATTAAAATAGTGGTGTTTTACCAATAGAACCTGATTAAAATCTAAGGGAGGTGTTGGCTCGCAAGGTTTTGCATCATTATTCTTATAAACATATTCTATTCAGTTATATGAGCAGTTAGCATGTCCGAAGTCAGATCAACTGTGATTTTTTTCTGTCGTAATGAAACAAAATTACCATCAAATTAAAATTGATCTTATTAGTTCAAATTTTGAATTTAAATCTCAAATTTAATCAGCGCAAATAATAATTGAGATTCTCGGTGCCTTGAAATTGCACGCCTCGGACACGCTATGGTGTTGACAGTCTGGCGTAGTGCTTAGCGCGACTCGATCTAGATCCTTTACCTGGGTTTGACTCCATCTATTGCTAACTAGGCAAAAGTTTAGACTTACAGGCTTAATTATCGATATGGTCGATACGAGCCTTAGTTACAGATCGTGAGTCACGATTCGTGACTGTTTAAAGAATACAAAAAAACGCGAGATACTAGCACCAATCGAAATCTTAATCGCGTAATGTCTTTGGTTAAAATTTGGGCAGTACTCATCAAAAGATCGATTCTGCATTCTCAATAAGTCTCGATCTGTCAGAAAGGGCCCCATTTCATATATGGTTTGCAAAAACATTTAGTGTTAATATTTTATGTCATAAATTAATTACTAACCTTCATTTCTACTGCTAACACCTCTGTCAATTCTGTTAATGCCCAGCAAGTGTTTCCCCCAATAATTGTGCTGATAAGATCCAGAAAATTTTGCGTAGGCTTTTCACATGGGAGGTACCACCATCTCTCCAGTGTTCTGATGGCTTAGCTGCGTTATGCTTTGGGAGTTTATCATCAATTTAACATCAACACATTCCACCTAACCGGAAAATTTAAACCGGTAAATTCTCTGTTTGCAGCTTTGATTTCATGTTGTGTTTCGCCTTTTATAGTATTAATACCAATCGTTATACTGAAGGCGTAGTACCGACGCTTAGACTGTCGACCACCAGAGACAGAACAGCCGCTAAGATGAGATAGAACGAGCGAAATAATTTTCTTGATCGAAAAATATATATAGTTAGGGTCAGTACCGGGAGATTTATCTGCAAACTACACCCTCAGCACTAATTCTTTGAGTTTATATGGTGAAACTTTCTGCAAAAAAAATGATGATCGACCATGAAAAAAATTTTTGGAGCCACCTGGTGGTCACAATGTGGAATATTTAAAAAAAACTTTTGGGCTTTCTTAGGCGCTTTAAGGGTTGATTATTATTCATTTTTGTTGTTTATGACACGATCGCCGCCACAAACATTTAGCTATACATGGCCAAAAGAAAATTTGAAATTTTCGAGAAAAAAATCTCGAAAAATTTTTTCGGTCATTTGAAGGAATTTGGATGAAAAAATGCGTAGGCGGACGACCGAACGCAAATTGATATCGGCAACATCTCGTGCGAGCCAATTTATTGTATTTTTCGACCTAAAATTTTTATTTGCTATCCGATAAGCATAATTTCAGGATTGGAGCAGCATGAGCACCTACTTCAATCGTCAATTTTAAACAATTAAATGCCATTTACATATAAAAACGTTTCGAAAAATAAATTTTTGTTTCAAAAATGCTCTCAAAATTCTGCACACAGTGGACTTATCACCCGGATCCGTATAACTGATTCCAGGGCACCCTAAATTTGGAACAAAAATTGTATGCGCCGAGCGAGGCGCTGAGTGAGGCTGGCTCTTTTAAAGGTCACTTATTACAGGTGATTTTGAACAGGTGAAATGAGGAAGCTTTGCGGGTATCGTATCCGTTTGGATAGGTAGAGATTGTTAAACAGACATATTGTCAGATGGCTAACCTTAATTTTCATAAAAAAAATTTCGAAAAAAAACATATGATGGCCCTGAGAGCTAAAATTTTTGAATATAGGATCAAAAAATTAGAGGAGAAACAAAAACTTTCTTTTATGGTCCTAATGATATGAAACCATTAAATATACCTATATTGCCGATACGACAATTCAGGGAACTTTCAAACTCCAAGTCTCTGCAAACTTACACATGGACAAAGAATAATAGTAGATTGTGGCACACTAGAGAAACACGAAAATGATCAGCTCTTACACCCGAGAAAAATTTAATGAACATCTGAAGGAGTACACTTCGGGCAAATTTATTATAAAATCCCTACTACTTTAAATTCGGCGTGGATTTATTCAGGATTACTTTTTTTGAATTTAGATATCCCCCCAATTTTGTCCGAAATATTAAGATATCTTAGAAAATGATTTGACTAATGAGCTAACTTGTGATATCTGAAACAATCGGTTATAAATTTTATCAACAATATCTTAGTAAGTATTATTTTAGTTTGATCGGCGCAATTTCAATTTCCATTTTCAATTATTACGTCAACACTGATTCTGGTTATTATAATTTTAGCACTAACAGTTTGGAAAGTATAAATCGACGTTTAAAGGAACACTGGTGCTGGTCAACTTCCTCTCACGAAAAGTTTATTTATTATATATGTTAATTATATATATATAAATTGTCTTATATATTTTATAAAAATCACCTTATCACCCTCTATCACCAATCGTCACGATAAACTTATTAGTTTTAAAAGTCGATTTTCGGCCCGGTACTGACCCTAGATATAGTTCATTGTCGAAAATTTTTAATAAATAATTTTGGAAATAAAATATTATTTTATAATAACTTGCAAGTTATTAGGTCAAAAATTAGGAACCGTTTTTGACATAGGCTATTGATATTATTAAGCTATTTTTAAGCTTGACATTTTTTATCTTTTTGGAAAAAATTTTATAATGAATTTCAAGCTTATTGTCAATAAGTTATTGATAAGCAAAAATTTTCGTAAAATTTTTGTAAAATGCTCATTTTCAGAATATATATCGTTTTATCATTTTTGGTTAGAATGCGTAGCCACAACGTTAAAATCACACGTTAAAAGGAGTAGTGGCTACGCATTCTAACCAAAAAGTGATAAAGGGATATATATGGGACATAAACTCCGCGCCGAAATAAAAAGTCTTAATTGGTCGATTTTTGCCGTTTCTACCCAAAAATCCGAGAAAAGGCATTCACGTCTTGAATTTCAAGATGAAAAATTATTTTTGGAAATTTTCAAGAATTCTTTAAAAAATGTGATATTATTTTATCAGATGAGGAAAATGATTGGTATCAAATAAAAAAGAAGAACTTAACAATAAATTTTCAAAAATTCCGTTTTCTATTGATAACAAACTCAGTCGAGAAAACTTTTATATTTTGGTCATTTAAGACACCAGATTTTACGATGCCATAAATTAATTTTTTCTCCAAATTGAATGATGAAAGTACATAAAAATTCTTTTTTTAACTGTATAATCTCGTAACGAGCGCAATTAAAAATTTGTTATAAAAACATCAAACGCCCACGCATTTTCGGCGATTTTAGCTCATTCGGCGATATTGGCACTGGCAGGAATTACAGCATGTCACGTTTTTGCTGCCGTTTTTCCTTTTTGCATGATTCACTATCCGCCAATCAGAAGGATCAAATTTGGCCTACGTTTTTTCCAGATTTAACTGTTGTGATTGGCGGATATTAAATTATGCAAAAATGAAAAACGGAAGCAAAAACGTGACATGATGTAAACTTAAAATCGTGAAACTGCGAAAGTTTTTCGACAAAATGGGGCCCCCTGTATTTAGTACTGTAATTATATCCCTTTATCACACTTTTGTAAATATCCCGGCCCGGATTAGCAAACGTAGTGTGTTTTTAAGTAGTAAGGCCGGGATGTTTACAAAAGTGTGATAAAGGGATATGTTTGATGAATTTCTAAAAAAAAACAAGTTTCACTTGTAGTCTATCATTAATAGAATATAATTGTAGTATTACTGTAGTATACTTTCACTCTGCGTAATGTGATAAAAAAAACAATAAAAATTTTATTACATTCCTGAAGTACACGATCAATGGCAATTTTCTTAACTTTTAATTCATTATCTTCGGGCATAGGTTGAGCCAAAGAAGCCAATGCTGACAAAAACCAACAATCCCCAAGTCCTCCCTAAATTCCAAGATATTTATATTTAAAAAAAAAATTTGCTTCAGAAAGTTTTTTTTAATTTTTTCATAAAAACCTGTGCAATATCGAATGCATCTAAACCATCTATGATAAATGAAGCTTTTTTATCGAAATCTTTGAGTCTTTTGAATGTTTTTCCTCCATTTTCTTTTAGATTCATGTCAAATCCGGTGTCATTGAAAACTTCACTTGTTTTGATCGCAGTTTTCACAAAATGCTCTGCTTGCTCTTTGTCGTTTTGTTCATGATTCAAGTCAAAATCCCCACTCTAGAATAAAATTTGACGACCTTGCAAAAGGTTTGTTTAAGGGGGTGGTGGTTCTTAAATTGAAATATTCCCGATAAAAAATGTCCAAACAGGGCTAAGATACTATTAAGATCAGCCAATTGGTAAGACTTGCGAAAAAAATATCTTAATTTTTTTGTATAAATACTGTATGTAACATTTTTGCTCCTATTTTTTTAATTTGGACAAATCTGATTTCCACCGTTCTGATTGGTTCAATCTGGAAAAGACGTAGGTTTTTGCCAAAATTGATAGTTCTCATTGACGGATAGCAAGTTATCCAAATTGGAAAAAGAGGAGCAAAAATGTTACATACTGTATACTCCTAGATATGTAACCTTAACGAGGCAACCTATTCAAAACGGAAAAGCTATCTCCTCCTAAGTTTTATTTCAAATAAACCGAAATTTTCACATAACCTGTATAATTAGTTGGCATAACTTCAGAGGGACGCTTTTGTTGATTAGTTGCAACTTCGCTAAAATTTTCGCAAAAGCTAGTCAAAAACAAATAAAAATTTTTGAGGGTCGTTTTTGTCAAATTTCGACCCAAAACTCTTAATATGAATTTTCCAAGGTAAAAAATGTGATTTCGATTTCTGTTTTTATTTGGGTTGGTTTGCACTTTTAAAACGTAAACGATTGATTTGATGCATGTTTATAAAAATCGCCATAAACAATCTATCTATTACGAGGCCTCCTGGAGATTTATTTCCCGAGATTTATCGCTGATAATCTTTAGGAGGACTCGTAATAGCTATAATTATCATTAAACTTAATTTATGTCTGTTATAAGTTACCCCACTTCTGACAAACTTCAAAAGTAATGGCATGTTGTCTACAGACACAAATTTGGTTTTATGACCATTTTTATTCGTTTTCTTTGATCCAGGCAGCCTGGACCAGGCTACGATTTAAATTTTGGCTCTGATCAATTACGAACTATGTCAATTAATTTTTATGAGTAAGTTAAATCGCTATTTTTCGTAAACTTTTAAATGGCTAGTTGCCTCAACCTTCTCCTGAGATGCACAATTTTTCTTGTGTTTTAACAACAAAACTTCAATCAAATCATAATTAAATGCAAAATTTTACAGTCTTTTTCAACTCGAAATTTTAGTTCACGATTTTAAATCAAAAATGAACGAAATATCGAATAATGAAACTCACTTAAATTATATCTTAAAAACCTGAAAGATGCTCACGCGAATAACAGTACTTAATTACAGAACTTATTTTTGCAAAAAATGTGAGGCTAATCTACAGGAAATTATAAGATTTCTCTTTTATTACGGTATAGTTGGAAAACGATCACGTGACCGTATAAATAAGAAATAAGATATGACTCAAAAGTAGTGAAAATATAAAGATCAAACTTATTTACACAAGCTCATTATGTGTAATTGCCCCCTAATAACAAAAAAATTTGTTACTTTTTTTCAAATGTACTGATTTAGCTTTATTTTGATTAGTCTAAATTTAAATTTATCAAAATAGATAATTTCATTAATATTCATAGGTAATATTTCACCTTGATTCTAAATATATTAATTTCAGCTCATTTGTATGCTAAAAACAATTTTTTTAGTGCATAAAAATGTGGAGACCAACCATTGATGCCTCACCCGTGCTTAGAGCCTGATTGCCCGTTATTAATGTTTTGATCTGTTTCGCCTACGCATAAAATATCTGAATGAAGTGGTATGATTGGAGAAATTCGATTTTGAAAGTCCAACTCATAAAATTAGACTTGCTGGAAAATTTTTGATGACAAATTTTTTTGAAATAGATATCAGATAAGACACCATGCCAGATCTTTCTTATGGATTAAATAAACTACGAAAAATATTGTTTTAGTTCTTTTTAAAATGATTTTAAAATGATCGTGAATAAATTCCCGACTCATTGCAGCAAATTTGTTTTTAGAAGGTTAGTTGTCTGAATCAACATCAAATTTATTATAAAAAGTATTTTTATACTTTTCGCACTTAGAAATAGGTTGAAAAACATGAGAATCTTTTTTAGTTCGATGCTCAAGAATTCGCGCATGTAAAAGTCTATGTGTTGCACCGATATAGCTTGAATCACATTCACAGTCGAACTGATAAATTACATCATTATTATTAAAATATTCCTTTTTTGGCTTAAGACGTGGTAAAATAATGCTAGATAATTTCAATGTTGTGAACACAATATGAAGTTTGAAAAACGGGGTGATATTTCTAATAATTTTGTAAATTTGAGAGGATATCTGACTACATTTAGAACTAGAAAACGGCAGGGAGAGCGTGTGATGGTCAAAATCAGGATTATCAAACTCTTCCTGACGCTTTGCTTTTCCTTCAGACGGTTTGAAATTTTTTGATTTGAGATCAGATATTTTTTGGTCGATTAATTTGGTACAATCTGGATAACCCGTTTTGTACCAAATTGTGTCAGAATCTATGTTGGCTTGGTCTAATTTTCGTTCTGTTTTTCATTAATACCTGATGATGGATGAAAATATATTCGAAACGTTGTAAAACAAATCAATTTTTTAATTGCAAAAAAGTTATATAAAATTCGTGTGTCTCACAAACAAATACAAAAATTAAAAAAAAATGTCTTATTTTTTGATCAAAATTTTTTCATTACAGTGTGTACTTTTTTTACTTGCGAAGTGAAAATTGTCCTTAAGCTAATTACGGCCAATTTAAAATGGTAACTAGGTGGATTTTATTTTGAACGCCAAGCTATAGCCGATGCTAAGGGTTTTAAAATAAAATCCACCTAGTTACTATTTTTATTGCCGATATTACCTTAAGGACAATTTTTACTTCGCCAAGTAAAAAAAGTACAAACTGTATTTGTTTCAAATCAACGAAAAACACTCTTCAAAATGGCTACTTTAACTTTCGAGTAGATGACCACATATTTTTAATATGCTCTTTGGAACAATCCTCTGACATGGTTTTGTGATTTTTGGTCAAAAATATTTCGAATATTTCGAAAACTTTCCTCATTTCTTGTTTCAAAAATTTCAAACTTATTTTTCTGAAATCATCAGCTGAAAATATTGAGAATACCACCTTTAACTTTATTCAAATAATTTTACCTAAATAAAAAAAATAATGCAGACCAATTTGGGTAGCGGACAAGCAGCGGGCGTGCTTTCCGTACCCACCTAAGCAAAGTTTAGGGAGGACAAAAAAGTCGATTGGCCAATTTGAGTACGGAAAGCACGACCCTCCAATTTTGACACCTTCAACCGAAATCACTCGTTTTTTAAGTGTGTTTTTAAAAGGCGATTTATAAAGAAAAATTATAGATCTGCAAAAAAAAATCAGATTATACGAAGTAAGCTCAAAGATAGCACCTTACATTTGAAAACATTTGATTCAAAAGTTCTTAAGTGGCAAAAAGTTTACGATCATGAGAAATAAAATTGAAAAAGTGCAAATCTGTCAAAATGCACCGACCCGCTTAATGAACACCCATAGATAATTGCCATTTGATATTACGGCTGTGCACAGCCGTACGGGCCGCTGGGCTATCTTTAACTGCGGTCTTACCCGAGTAAACTTAAAATCAGTTAAAAAAACGGGATAGCAATATCATGGAAATGGCCATGATTGATTGATATATTGTTATTACTATGTTTAATCGCAAATCGCTTGGATCTGATCGTAAAGTAAAGCTCATGATGCCTATCGTTAAGACAAAACTGCAGAAGGGCTCTTTATTTGCGGTGGCAACATTTGATAACAACAAATTAGTTGAAATCGTTAATAATCCAGAAAAAACATGATTTATGGGGTACCCCTCATGGGAAAAGACGATTTTGTCTTTTTTGAGAGCAAATATCTTAAATACTACACATTCTGGAACCCAATAGTAAAATACAATGTAATATTTGAACAAAAATCTCACATTCAAAATTGTAATTAAAGATCATTGATTGCTCAACCAATCAGGAAAGAGCTTCAAAATAGAGTCTTTTTTTGTCGCAAAAAGCCTATTTCTCCGTGAGTTTTGAAGGTAGAAAAAATTTTGTAGCTTTTATCAACCACCAAATACGTACGCAGGTCTGTTACTATCGTTTTCAAAATTTTGAAATAAAGTAGCTCCAGAATAGCCTAAAAAAGTTTTTTTGAGCTGATTTTGAGGGTCTCGCGCAAAAGCCTATTTCTCCCTGGATTTTTAGTAGCACATTTCAAACCTGTATAAATCGAAAGCTAGTAAGTTCGTGGAGAGCTGTTACTATCAAAACCTAAATTTCGATGATTTTTTCTCTTCCAAAATTGTACTTCTTATTCCTGAAAATCCATAAATTTCTATTAAAATGCTTAAAATCAAGACAAGATATTTTCAAAATGATTAAAAAGTACTCTCCTAACGCTGTATTTGGTTAAAAATACCAGTGGTATTATACCACCAACTTATTTTAAATTATCCATATTTTCAGAAAAAAACTATAACAATAAAATTCTGAAATGTTTTTTCAAAAATCATATCCTTGATATTTCGGTGAAAAGGGGATATCAAAAAAAGCTTCCGGTTGCGCCGTTTTTACTACATATCCGTCAATGACGAACTACATATACTGTATATAAGAACGGGAGCAAAAATGTGACATGCTGTATATGATATAGCATGTCACATTTTTGCTCCCGTTCTTGATTGTTGCACAATTTACTATCCGCCGATCAAAACGTTTAAATCTGATAAACACGTAGGTGCTTCTCAAAAAAGCTCATTTTGGGCTTTCGAGGTCTTAACCTGCACATTCATTTTTTCTTGAAGTCCAAACTTAAAAAGCCTGGAAAAAGTAGGCTTTTGCGTTAGGCCCTCAAAATAGGCTAAAAATTAGTTTTTTTGGTGATTTTGGAATAAAATCAAAGACATTTGGTAAAAGCTCTCG
>SCLH01000035.1:0-31669 GCA_004367855.1 Oikopleura vanhoeffeni | reverse complement strand
CGACTTTTTCAGAAAAATTATGGAAATTTTCCCCAAATCAAGTCCAAAATTTTTTATTCGTAGTTTTTTGAACTCTCCATAAAAAATTATGCAGAATCACGTATTGAATGTTTTGGCATCTATTAAATCGCCGATGTCAACTAATCGGTAGGTCGCGAGATTATCATTTTGAAACTCTTGATGAAATTTTTAACACTTGACTGTGGGTAAATGGCAAAAGTAGAGAAAAACCTTTTTGAGATAAATGACCTTAAGGGTTTATATCTGTCTGAAATTAAATAAAGCCTTAGTGGCATTATTAATGCTCCCAATGTTATAAGGTGATCATTAAGCCTGTACTAATAACCCATCATCAAAAACATTTTTTCTAAATCTTTCGCATTTTTTCGAAATTTCTAAGTAGTTTTTTAGTTGAATATACGTTCCGCTTCGAATTTGACACTAAAACTTAAAAATATCGCTAGACGCTTAGTTTTTTGTTCTACCTGGCTTTTTTTTGGCCTACTTTTGAAAAACCTTCTGCCTTTTTCTTTCGGAACCTTTTCTAGGAAATGACCAAAAAAATCACTAATTTTCGATTTAGCTGCAGAAAATTGCAAAAAACAATACCGTGTGTGTGATTTTACATTAATTATGTTGATTAAAAATTTCGAAGCCAGTGTTCGCAATAATATCAGCGAGGAGATATTTTGAAGTCCTGAATCATGTGAACAAATCGTCGGTCTTATTGCGTTCTAGAAATTTGTTTACGTCGCATTGAGAGAGAGAGGAGGTGTGTGTGGGTCCCGTGAGAAAGCATTGAACATTCGACATCTGTGCAATTTGAGCTCAATTTGAATTGAGAGGAACTAGCTTTTGCACAGTTTTGGAAAATTCACTTTTTACCTATGTATATTGTGTTATATGATCAAAATGATTTGTATTTTAATTATTATTTGTTCAATCAACACTATAAATAAGCATTTTCGGTTACTTTCTCATGAAGCTTATATCCATTTCCCAGACGTATATCACCAGATGACAATAATTCACATCTGCCAGATAACCCCTAACAATTCGATTTTGATATTGAAAAATGCTTCTGACTATTAACCACAAAATGCGCCTATTACACCCACCATTATAGGAAATTTTTCACAACCATTAAAATTTTTTAAAGATTCAGTGCCAAATGCACTTATCCATGTGCACATCAAAGCGTAAATTATAATCAACAGTTTCAATAATGAATAATCTTGCGCAACATACGATTAGTGAAATACGCGATTAATAGATGCCAAACATTATGTGATTGCATGATTTTTCATGGAGAGTTCAACAACACGAAATAGAAATTTTGGACTTGATTTGGGAACTTTACATATATTTCTGAAAAAAGTCGATAAAATAAAAATAAACATTCTTATGATTTATTTCAACAGCGGTCAGAAATAGTAGCATCCAATGAAAAAGTTAAGCTAAGCTATTTTTCTGAGTTTTTACCCACCAATTTCAACATTATCTTAAACAAAAAAAACATTTGGACTAAAAATGCGGGAAAAATTTCATAATAGTCTTCGAATTTTTTTCAAAAATTTTCGTTTCAAAATGGAAAACTCGAACATCAATCTTTACTAATAATGGATAAAAATTAATTTATGAAGCGGGAAACTCTTCCCTATGATATTGGTTCAGACTAACTTATCCTAGTTGATCCCTAATCTATAAAGATCCAGTCTGCCTGTCTTATTAGGACCCACCTAAAGGAGCGATTTAATCTTGATGATAAAGGACTAAAATTCTCCTCAGCTGACTATGAGCTCCACTGAAACGAAATCTCTATCAAAAATGCAGAACATTGAGTTATATCAAATGCGGAACGGGGCGTGCTTTCCAGTATTTGGATCTATTTTAACCACAGATTTGATCAAATGAATACACTAAAAAGGTTAATTATTTCACTCACTTCAATCGAGAATAGAAGCATGTTCCGCTGAAACCCATTTTTATCTTTAAAGTTCTCAAAGACTCAAAGATGTTACGTAGAAATTACTCCGATCGTTTTATCGATTAAATCAAAATATTTAATTATCAATACAAAAACGTCATTATAAATTGTTCAATTATAATCTCCTCACACTTAAACAATCTATTTGTAGACTCACCAACAGCAATGTCGAAAAATTCACCTGACACTTTCGAGTACAAACCTATCATGTGACCACCATTACAACCTGATTCAGACAATTATTTCTGAGCAGCAAAAGCAAAACTCACACAAGTTAAAAATTCGTCACACTTAATAATGTTTACATGTGACAAACTGCGCAAATTTTACTTCATACAACCGGCTAGCTTGCACCGACGCGGAGAGAACATGAAATACCCTAGTTCTGGTTCCGTTTACTGCACACATACAAGTGTTGCGAAAGATTCATACTGACAACAAACACCACCCGAAATAATCCTTACATGTAAGAATTCAATTGTCCCATAAAACAAGCACGAACTTCATATTTTNCCCTTAAGGTCAATTTTTATCTCAAAAAAAGCTGTTTTTCTCTACTTTTTGCCAATTTTTACCCTTTTTCATGAAAAAAACCTTTGATATTAAAGAAATTTTCGACTGTGCAAAGTAAAAAGGTAACTAATTAAAAGAGTACACCCGACAATAAATGAAGTTTATTAATATCGTCTTTAAAAAATTCTATAGTCGGGTTAAGTTGAAAAATGATGCACAGTGCAAAGTGGTTTTTAGTATTTTCACAGATAGTTAGTCATGTTAAAAAATTAAAAATATAAACGTTTGCAAAAATAAACACTTATTGATGATAAAAAAGTAAAAAAATAATTTTCCACATTTTTTTTTCTTTCAAATATTGCTCTGAAAAGATATACCAATCTGCAGGACTTATGGCACCCCCTTAAAAAACTTCTAATTGCGTTTTTTCTGATAATAAGGATGCAGTCATCTTTTTTAAGGTGACCCACCCTCTGTAGACAAAACGGCAAGAGATATCCGGAAACAGTTTTTTTTATCCGGTAGCCAAGCAAATTTTAACCACAGAAAAATGTTTTCGATTTTTGACCTCGACCAGTTAACCGGTAATCCGCGGAAAACACCGGTAATTGGCGGTTTTGAGAGAACTAATCATAATCTCGACATTATTTTATACATAAAGTGGTAACTTTTGAAAAAAAAATTTTGGGCTATTTGGCTTTTGACACCGGACACCACCCGGTGTTGTAAAGAGCACTTTTTTGAATATCGACACTGGAATATCATAGGGGCCTAAAATCGTACTTATTTGGAGAAATTTTTCAAGAGAAAATTTTTGGCATGATTTATTTTGACATCCGACACCACCTGGTGGTGTAAAGAGCACTTTTTTGAATATCGACGCTGGTATATCATAGGGGCCTAAAATCATACTTATTTGGAGTAACTTTTCAAGTGAAAATTTTTGGCATAATTTGTTTTGGCACCAGACACCACCTGGTGCTGTAAAAAGCACTTTTTTGAATATCGACACTGGAATATGATAGGGACCTACAATCATACGTAATGGGGGTAACTTTTCAANCTTAAGGGAGTGGGTGTCGCAAATTTGAGCCTCTTCCGAGGCCTTTTCCCGCCAAACTAGCAAAAGTGATATTCCAAAAACATTTGTAACTAACAGAACCAACCTTCGCGGTAATTTTGAATTTAACAGTAATCTGATACAATCCCACCTACGCTTTTAAAAAGCTTCTTAAAAAACACGCAGTTCGTCTTTTCTCCTTCAATTTTCACCATTTTTTATTATTTTTTTGTGTCAGGCTCCGGAGAAGCCTTACAAATAATGCAAAAGCGTTTTTGTTTTAAAATTTTGCTTTCAGTGGACAAAAACGCGAAAAACAAAAAATTTAAATTTTGAAATGGTCAGTTTGGGAGGCTCAGGCAAAAGGTATCTCTTCCACAAGTTTAGAAGATACAGTTTCGGCTCATACTGCATCTGAAATCACAAGACTTGTTTGACAATCCATTAGAGAGTTTTTTTTTAATTTTGATTCGGCGTCTCTTGGGGGCCATGTCAACTTTTCATTTTGATAATATTTAGAAACCAGAAAAAATGCTTCAAAATAAATTTTTCCGTAAATACAAACACTTTTAAGAATTTTGGTGCAATTTTCAAATTTGAACGTTCTATAACTTTTGTTTGGAATACTAAAACATAAAAATAAAAAAAACACTATTGTTTCACAAACCCTTTTTATAATTATTATAATTGTGAAATTATTTCTGAATTCGTTACAAAGCTGTAACGGTCTTTACGAAATTGATTTTCTCAAACTTAAATATTTCTTCAGCAGCTTAAAATTGGCGGAGACTACATACAAATTATTTCATTTTCTGAGAAAAAACGTAAAACTAAATTGAGAAGAAAGTGAACGTCGAATAATTGCATANCCACTCTGCGTAATGTGATAAAAAAAACATAAAAATTTATACATTTCCTGAAGTACACGATCAATGGCTTTTCTAACTTTTAATTTCATTATCTTCGGGCATAGGTTGGCCATAGACGCCAATGCTGACAAAAAACCAACAATCCCCAAGTCCTTCCCTTTAAATTCCAAGATTATTTATATTTAAAAAAAAATGTGCGTTCAGAAAGTTTTTTTAATTTTTTTCATAAAAACCTGTGCATATGCCGAATGCATCTAAACCATCTTGATAAATGAAGCTTTTATCGAAACTTTGATGTCTTTTGAATGTTTTTCCTCCATTTTCTTAGATTCATGTCAAATCCGTGTCATGGAAAACTTCACTTGTTTTGATCGCATGTTTCACAAACATGCTCTGCTTTGCTCTCTTGTCGTTTTGTTCATGATTCAAGTTCAAAATTCTCCCACTCTAGAATAAAATTTGACGACCCTTTGCAATAAGTGTTTGTGTTATATAGGGGTGGGTGGTTCTTACACATTGAAATGATTCCGATACAACACCAAATGTCCAAACAGGGCTAAATAGCTATACCGTATAGCAGCATTGGTAATAGAGCTGGTGGCGAAAAATACTATCTTAATTTCTTTGGTGCTACTATAATTACTGTAGTGTGACTCATTTTACGCAAGACTCTTCCGTATTTTTTTTAATTGAGCGACAAGCATTCCTGTATTTCCACTCGTCTTCTGATTGGTTCAATCTGGAAAAAGACGTTACGCGTTTTTGCCAAAATTTGATAGCTTTCTCGTTGACGGATAGCAAGTTATATCCAAATTTGGAAAAAGACGGAGCCAAAAATGTTACTATACTGCTATACTCCTAATATGGTAACCTTAACGAGGCAACCTATTCAAAACGGAAAGCTATCTCCTCCTAAGTTTTAATTTCAAATAAACCGAATTTTCACTACCTGGTATAATTAGTTGGCATAACCAGGGGTCGGCACAATTGTGATCGATCGGAATCGGGAGGACGACGGTGTGGATCGGATCGGGATCGGCATCGGGTTTGCCGATCGATCCCGATCCGATCCAATTTTCCCTTTCCAACAAGCTGCGACCGATCGATCCGATCCGATTTTTTTTCCCCCAATTTTTGTACGATGCCGATTTTTATTTTATTGGTTTAATTTGAAACAGGTTCAACACAAATATGGTTCAACGTTGCTTTCTTTGAGGGGTGTGGTGGTAAACGCCAAAATGGGCAAAATGTGTATACATGCATTAATTAAACAGTATTATTACTGTTGTCTTTCTTTTATAAGGACGCTTCTTGAAAAATATTACCGGATTCCCATTAAAAACACGTTCATACACCTCACAGTTGTATCACAAATTATTTGAATTTCCGAAAAAATTCTAGAAAAAGCAACAAAATAACATTTTTAGTTAACATTATTAAACAATTAAACATTGGAATGGGTGCTGGATTTGTAATAAATCAGGCTGTAAAAAATAATAAATGTACTGTGATATTTCGTCTACAAAGACAATTTGGGAAAATATTATGCTTGAAAAAACTTTATATGCTGATAAATTCTAAATATGTCCTTATAAAATATAACATTTGAACATTAAAAAAAACCTCATCGAATATGAAAAAATTGCACATAAAATGAGCATAATTAAAGAATGTTTAATAATTAACACAAATTATATTGTTATAATAAAATAAATTTTGTTTAAAACTTTTTTTAAGTTAAGAAGGTTTGAAAAATTTTGCGTTTTTTCGATTATTAACAATACCGTTTTTTTACTTCTTTAGTAAAAAACATTTCAGTTTTGAAACCAACGATAATTTAAAATATAGAGGTATGGCACTGTACTAAGGTACTGTACCAGCGGCAGCGGTCGCAAGTTTGCTTCTGCTTCTACCGCTTGCCTCCTTTTTTCATACTTTTTTATAGAGCAGAGCATAGCTGACTTTTTAAATACTCAGAGATAAAGCAGAGCAGAGCAAACCTTTTGAAAAATCAGGGTAGAGCAGAGCAGAGCAAACGTTTACTTGGAATCAAAAATTTATAAGACGCATCGACAATAAACATAAACTTAACTTGAGAATTGCGGTTTATGGTTGTTTCTTCGATATGAGAAATTACAAGGGGATGCCCAAAATTTGCCCGAACGTTTTATTTCAAACCACTTCCTTGGAGGGTCCAGCGAAGCTAATTTTTTTCACCGTAAGGTTAGTTGCCGTAACTGATCCTTAATTTAAATTGAGAATACGGACGGGTAGGTGGCGGAAAGTAGGAATTTTTTTTTGAAAATTTAAAAACATTAATTTTTTTCGAAGTAATTTTCGGATTGGTTACAAAAACATTTCGAAAATAAAGTTTTGCGGGCGTTTCCAGCCAATTTTAAAAAAATAGAAATAAATTATCGAGGCCGATAAAAGAGATATTATATTTTCGAATTTAAATTTTTGTTTAATAAATGAGCCCAAAATCCGGCCAAGGCGATATAGGAGAATATATATTATTATTTAAATTAATTTTTTCTAAAAATGAGCCCCCAAATCGGCCGAAGTCCGATAAAGGGCAAATTATATTTTAATTAATTTTGTTTGCAAATGAGCCCAATCGGCCGAAGGCGATAAAGGGTGATATTTATTTTGAATTTTTTTTGAGAGAATATGAGCCCCAAATCGGCTTGAGGCCGATAAAGGGCAAATTATATTTTTCATTTAATTTTTTGTTGAAAATGAGTCGCAAAATCGGCCGAGACCGATACAGGAGGATAATATATTTTTTGTAACTTTTACTCTCCTCTCTGTGAAATAGAAGCCTAAACCGGCCGAAGCCGATAGGAAGTCTTTTATTTGACAATTAATTTTGTTGAAAAATGAGCCCCAAATCGGCGAAGGACAGTAGAAAATATTATATTTTGAATTTTTAATTTTGTTGTGAAAATGAGGCCCAAATCGGCGAGGCCGATAAAGGAAGAAATATATTTTGTTGAAACATAATGAGCAAAATCGCCGAATTTTCATTTTGAGTCGGAATTTAATTAAAGAAAAAATAGTTTCAAAAAATTTTTTCATTGAAATCTTTTGTCTTAATCTCACAAACTTTTCAACTGATAAATGACATTTAATTTTTTTTTTTCCCCGCAGTCTTTTCATTTGTGTTGCATGAGCATGGAATTCAGCTGGAAAAATAAATTTTTCGTAAAACCATTTAATTCCTTGAAGATTATACCCTCGGACTTTTGCAGCTTTTAATTCCAAGCATTTTTCAACAAGTTCAGTTTTCCTGTTCTTGTTTGTAAAATTTGGTTGAAAATATCTCCGGATTTCGGAGGAATTTCTCTGTCAATTTCCGGAGCAATTTGAATAAAAATTTCCGGCATTTTCTTCAAAAATATTTCTTCTAGTCTGATTTCAAAAAAATATGGGTTTGACGTTAAATATAGTGCTAGAGGGCCAATTGAGCATAAATTCAGCTGCTTTTTTAATTGAACCGATCATTTCCTTAATAATAATCCTGCTTGATGTATCGGTTTGGGATAGGAGAAAATAATTTGATGAACCATTTTACATTTCAGTAATCTTATTTATTTTTTAGTAGTTCTACAATTGTTAACCTAGTTAAGTTTTTGTCTTTTAAATATTTTTATAAATAGTTAATTTATAGATAGTCATTTCTTTAAATAAGTTAACATTTCACTAAAGTTGTCTTCGCTACTTGAAATAAAGCTATTCATCAAATATCGATTTTCGTTAATAAACACCCGTTTTTTGTTTCACTCAAAACGACTTCATTCAATTTTTGAATGGATTTCCGCTACCTTGAAACTCACGCGGTTATGTCCCCCTTTATCGCCGATTCTGTCTTAATTTTTTACAACAATTATTCAAATAAAAATATAATATTCCCCTTTATCGGGCTTCGGCGATTTGGGCTCATTCTCAAAAAAATTAAATTAAAATAATATATCCTCCTTTATCGGACCGATTCTACGCTCATGTTTCAACAAAGTTTAATACAAAAATATAATATCCTCCTTTATCTGTCCTTCGGCCGATTTGGGGCTCATTTTTTCAACAAAATTAAATAATTTACAAAAAAAACCCCCATTTATCGGCCCTCTCATCGGCAACATTTTTCAAAGATTAAATAAAAAAATATTAATTTTAAAAATTGATGATATCTTCAAAATAATTTCGGGTTCTTAAGGTAGGTTGTCGCTTTTTGGTACCTTTTCATCACGCCTCAGAACAGTTCTTAGGGCAGGTTGTAAAAAATCTGAGGTATCGTTTGTAGATCTGCCCTTCGTTTTAACGATTACACTTTCAAAGTCAACCTTGTTACATTCACACCACAAGTGGTGAGTCTATTCTAAAGCACTAAACGGTTTTTAATCATCTTTCTTTTAGACCCACATACAAAGCGTCTCAAAATTTACAAAAGTAGCGGCATAAATGAGGAACAAAAATGTGATCGGAAGATTTTCCAAATTGACATTTTTTTCTTCTAGATTCTCAGGTGAACGCCGATTTTTCAAGGTTTTTTCGAATCAAACTCTATCTTCTTTTAGACAAATGTTTTAGAATAAAGCTGTTTTTTCGACTTAAGGTAGATAAATATAATGCGGTCCAATGTGTGGTTCCGAAAGGAATTTTTCGAATAAAACTTCTAGAATTCGAGAAATTGAAATGAAAGTGACCGGAAATTGAAAAGTTTCGAAAAAAAAGTTTCGTCTGATAAGACAAAACAACCACAAATTGAAGCTTGAGATTTCACTGATCAAAAATATGGCTTACAGCTAATCCAATTTTCACCAATCAGCGTCCAAATTCGATAATTAGGTTTAACATTTGCACTTTAATAAATAATTGAAATTTCTAGAATTCCGATTAAGACATTCCGATAAATTTTAATGTCATGGCATCGTTTTCGATGGTCATATTCACCAATAAAACAATGGTTCATATTCATGGTGGAAATATCGTTTTATTGCGGGTTAAGCAAAACTATTCAAATTTTGAAAATTCTGAATTTTGTTCTAGATTGTTTTAGGAAAAATAATTGCCACCATGAGATTCCTTGCGGTCAACTTTTAGTCATAAACGTATTAATGTATCAAAATAATTCTATAAAGGGCTCAAAAAAAAACGCGACACCTAACTCCCTTAAACAATCAATTTATTCATATATAATCTTTTAACCGATTGGAACCAACGTGGAAGACGCTGTTAATTTGGCAAAACTTAAAAATTTTCCGACTTTTGATCGTCCAAAACAAGGTCTTGCCGTTTCGATAAAAATATGGTTTTTCATGGCAAATCATGAGATTGTGAAATACACAACATCTCAATTAGGAATTCACGGGAGGCTGTCCTATAATGAGGACAATTTTACGAATGAAATAATATTTTTGGGTATTTTATGGTTTTTAGACCAATTCGTAATTCCACATTATGAACCTTGATCGGAATTATTTCGCATACGCTTCAAGTCTCACAATTTGACTTAAATCACCATTTTAATTCAGGCCATCAGGTAATGAAGGATCAAAAATTTTAAAAAAATGTTTTCTCGGAAAAAATACTATGCAGGTTTCTTCAGATTTTTCCCCAAAATAGCTTCCAACCAGAAATGCGCTTCAATCGCGGCCACCCCTAATCAATATCTTTAATTTTCAGAAAAGGATGACGAAAATCTCGAAATGTTTGAAAAATATTTTTTCTGTTTTTTGGCGGAATAAATCGGAAACGCATATTTTGATTTGGTACATCTCCCTCTTTCTATTTTTGGTCTTGACTGAACTTTGACTAAACTGCAATTTTTCAAAAAATCAAGTACGAGTATGACTTAATAAAAAAAATTCTTATAGTAACTGATCTTTTTTCGCTGACTGCATTTGTTATGGTTCCAAATTTTTGAAAATCCTTTTTTAAAAAGCTGTGCGGCCCTGTGCGCGATAATTGCCATGAGTTTTTACAGTAGGTATCAATATCTTAAATTTATTGAAAAAATGACGGAAATTATTTCAAATTTTTTGGAAAAATGGTTTTTCTGTTTTTTCGCGAGGAATGAATGGGGGAACCCTTATTTTCTGATTTCTGGTATATCTCTCTTACCTTCTATTTTGATTACGACGAGACTGACTTGCAATTTTTCAAAAAATCAAGTACGAAATATGGACCTAGGAAAATTTTTTTCTGATAGTAACTGATTTACTTTTTGCTAAAAGCACTTTTTGTATGGTTTCAAATTTAATAAAAATTGATTTTAAAAACTGCTCGCCCTGCGCCGCGGATATTGCGCGAGTTTCTACAGCAGGGGGTCCTGATTTTTGAGTAAATATTTTTGTGGTTGGGGTCAAAATTTTATCGAATTTTTTTTGACTAAATTAGAAAATGTGCCAAGTAGACCAAAAAACCGTACCCCATGCAAAATTTCAGCCTTTAAAATATTTTCACGGTTAACAATGTGCGGAAATCGACGCTTCAGGAAAAAAAACCGATCAATCTCCGGATCGATTCCCGACTCCGATCCAAATTTTTTTTTTTGAGACAACGATCCGATCCCGATCCGATCCAAAAACATTTTGAGTGCGGACCCGATCGATTCCGATTCCGATCCAAAAAATTTATGAGGCGACCGATCCGATCCCGATCCGATCCAAAAAAATTGAGGAACCGATCCGATCGCCGATCCGATCCCAAAAAAAATTTAAGGCGACCGATCCCGATCCCGATTCCGATCCAAAATTTTTTCAGATGTGCCGACCCCGGGCATAACTTCAGAGGGGGACGCTTTTGTTGATAGTTTGGCAACCTTCGTAAATCTTTTCGCAAAAAGCTATCAAAACAAATAAAAATTTTGAGGTCGTTTTTGCTCAATTTTCGACCCAAAACTCTTATAATTATGAATTTTCCAAGTATTAAAATTGATTTCGATTTTCTGTTTATTGGGTTGGTTTGCACTTTTTTTAAACCGTAAAACGAATGATTTGATGCATGTTTATAAAAATCGCCATAAACAATATCTATCTTTACGCAGGCCTCCTGGAGATATTTCCCCGAGATTTCATTCGCTGTGATAATCTTTAGGAGGACTCGTAATAGCTATAATTATCATTAAACTTAATTTATGTCTTTATAATTACCCACTTCTGACAAACTTCAAAAGTGAATGCATGTTGTCTACAGACAACAAATTTTGGTTTTCATGACCCTTTTATTCGTTTTCTTTGCATCCAGGCAGCCTGGACCAGGCTACGATGTTAAATTTTGGCTCTGTATCAATTACGAACTATGTCCAATTAATTTTTTATGAGTAGTTAATCGCTATTTTTTTCGTAAACTTTTAAATGGCTAGTGCCTCAACCTTCTCCTGAAAATGCCACCAATTTTTCTTGTGTTTTACAACAAAAACTTCATCAATCATAATTAAACTGCAAAATTTACAGTCTTTTCAACTTTTCGAAGATTTTAGTTCACGATTTTTAATCAAAAAATGAACGAAAATATCGATAATGAAACTTCACTTAATTATATCTTTAAAAACCTTGAAAGTATGCTCACGCGAATAACAGTACTTAATTACAGAAACTTATTTTTGCAAAAAAATGTGAGGCTAATCTACCAGGAAATTATAGATTTTCTCCTTTTATTCGGTACTAGTTTTTGGAAAAAACGATCACGTTGACCGTATAAATAAGAAATAAGTATAGACTTCAAAAGTAGTGAAAAATATAAAGATCAAACTTATTACACCAAGCTCATTATGTGTTAATTGCCCGCCTATAACAAAAAAAATTTGTTCTTTTTTTTTCAAATGTACTGATTTAGCTTTATTTTTGATTAGTTTCTAAATTTAAAATTTATCAAAATAGATTAATTTCATTAATATTCATAGGTATATTTCACCTTTGATATCTTAAATATATTAATTTCAGCTCATTTGATATGCTAAAAACAATTTTTTAGTGCATAAAAATGTGGAGACCCAACCATTGGATGCCTCACCCGTGCTTAGAGCCTGATTGCCCGGTTATTAATTGTTTCTGATCTGTTTCGGCCTACGCATAAAATATCTGAATGAAGTGGTATGATGGAGAAATTCGATGTTGGAAAGTCCAACTCATAAAACTTAGATTTGCTTGGAAAATTTTTTGATACAAATTTTTTGAAATAGATATCAGATAAGACGAACCATGCCAGATTCTTTTCTTCATGGATTAAATTAAACTACGAAAAAAATTTTTGTTTTTCGTTCTTTTTAAAATGATTTTAAATGTATCGTGAATAAATCCGACGCATGCAGCAAATTTTGTTTTTAGAAGGTTAGTTGTCTGAATCAACATTCAAATTTATTTATAAAAAGTATTTTTATACTTTCGCACTTAGAAATAGGGTTGTAAAACATCGAGAATCTTTTTTAGTTTCGATTGCTTCAAGAATTCGCGCATGTAAAAGCTCTATGTGTGTGCACCGATATAGCTTGAATCAACATTCACTCGTCGAACTGATAAATATACATCATTATTATTTAAATATTTCCTTTTTTGGCTTAAGACGTCGGTTAAAATTAATGCTAGATAATTTTCAATGTGTGAACACAATATGAGTTTGAAAAACGGGGTGACTATTTCTAATAAATTTTGTAAATTTGAAGAGGATATCTGACTACATCTTAGAACTAGGAAAACGCAGGGGGAGGGGCGTGTGATGGTTTCAAAATCAGGATTATCAAACTCTTCCTTGACGCTTTTGCTTTTCCTTCAGACCGGTTTTGAAATTTTTTGATTTGATATCAGATATTTTTGGTCAGATTAATTTGGTACAATGCTGGATAAACCACGTTTTTGTACCCAACATTGTGTTTTCGTCGTCAACTTTTCCGTCTAATAATTTTCGTTCTGTTTTCATAATACCTGGTGATGGATGGAAATATATTTTTCGAAAGCGTTGTAAAAACAAATAATTTTTTAATTGCAAAAAAATTATATAAATTTCGTGTGGTCTCACAAACAAATACAAAAATTAAAAAAAAATATGCTTATTTTTTTGATCAAAATATTTTCATTACAGGTGTGTACTTTTTTTTACTTGCGAAGTTGAAAATTGTCCTTAAGCTAATTACGGCCAATTTAACATGGTAACTAGGTGGTTTTATTTTGAACGCCAAGGCTATAGCGATGCTAAGGGTTTAAAATAAAATCAACCTATTACTATTTTTTTATTGGCCGTTAATTACCTTAAGGACCAATTTTTACTTCGCAAGTAAAAAAAAGTACAAACTGTATTTGTTTCAACATCAACGAAAACACTCTTTCAAATGGCTACATTAACTTTTCGAAGTAGATACCACATATTTTTAATATGCTCTGTTGAACAATCTCTGACATGGTTTTGTGATTTTTGGTCAAAAAATATTTCGAATATTCGAAAACTTTCCTTCATTTCTTGTTTCAAAAATTTTCAAACTTATTTTTCTGAAATCATTCAGCTGAAAATTTGAGATACCACCTTTAACTTTATTCATAATTTTTACCTAAATAAAAAAAAATTAATGCAGACCAATTTGGTACGGAAAGCACGGGGTGCTTTCCGTACCCACCTTAAGCAAAGTTTTAGGCAGGACAAAAAGTCGATTGGCCAATTTTGAGTACGGAATAGCACGGACCCTCCAATTTTGACACCTTCAACGAAATCACTCTTTTTTTTAAGTGTGTTTTTAAAAGGCGATTTATAAAGAAAAATTATAGATCTGCAAAAAAAAATCAGTTTACGAGTAGCTCAAAATAGCACCTTTACATTTTTGAAAAACATTTTGATTCAAAAGTTCTTTAAGTGGCAAAAAGTTTTACGATTCATGAGAAATAAATTGAAAAGGTTTGCAAATCTGTCAAAATGCACCGACCCGCTTATGAAACCACCCATAGATAATTGCCATTTGAATTACGGCTGTGCCCACAGCCGTACGGGCGCTGGGCTATTCTTTAACTGCGGTCTTACCGAGTAAACTTTAAAATCAGTTAAAAAAACGGGATAAGCAATATCATGGAAATGGCCATGATTGATTGATTATTGTTATTACTATGTTTAATCGCAAATCGCTTTGGATCTGATGTAAAGTAAGCTCATGATTGCCTATTCGTTAAGACAAAACTGCAGAAGGGCTCTTTATTGCGTGGCACATTTGATAACAACAAATTAGTTGAAATCGTTAATAAATCCAGAAAAAACATGATTTATGGTACCCCTCATGGGGAAAAGACGATTTTGTCTTTTTTGAGAGGCAAATATCTTTAAATACTACACATTCTGGAAACCCAATAGTAAAAATTACAATGTAATATTTGAACAAAATCTCACATTCAAAATTGTAATTAAAGATCATTGATTGCTCAACCAATCAGGAAGAGCTTCCAAAATAGGTCTTTTTTTGTTCGCAAAAAGCCTATTTCTCCGTGAGTTTTGAAGTTAGAAAAAATTTTGTAGGCTTTATTCAACCACCAAATACGTACGCATGGTCTGTTACTATCGTTTTTCAAAATTGTTGAAATAAAAGTGCTCCAGAATAGCCTAAAAAAAGTTTTTGAGCTGATTTTGAGCCGTCTCGCCGCAAAAGCCTATTTCTCCCTGGATTTTAGGTAGCACATTTCAAACCTTGTATAATTCGAAAGCTAGTTAAGTTCGTTGGGAGCTGTTTACTTATCAAACTAATTTTCGATTGATTTTTTCTCTTCCAAAAATTGTACTTCTTATTCCTGAATCCATACAATTTCTATTAAAATTGGCTTAAAACAAGACAAGATATTTCAAAATGATTAAAAACTACTCTCCTAACGCTGTATTTGGTTAAAAAATACCAGTGGTATTATACCACCAACTTATTTTAAATTATCCATTATTTTCAGAAAAAAACTATAACAATAAATTCTTGAATGTTTTTCAAAAAATCATAATCCTTGATATTTCGGTGAAAGGGGATATCAAAAAAAAGCTTCCCGGTTGGCGCCGTTACTACATATCCGGTCAATGACGAACTACATTATACTGTATTATAAGAACTCGAGCAAAAATGTGACATGCGGTAATATGATATAGCTGTCACATTTTTTGCTCCCGTTCTTGATTTTCTTGCACAATTTTTACTATCCGCGATCAAACGTTTAAATCTGATAAACACGTAGGTGCTTCTCCAAAAAAAAAGCTCATTTTGCGCTTTCGAGGTCTTAACCTGCCATTCATTTTTTTCTTGAAGTCCAAACCTTTAAAAAGCCTGGAAAAAGTAGGCTTTTGCGTTAGGCCCTCAAAATAGGGCTAAAAATTAGTTTTTTTTGGTGATTTTGGAATAAAATCAAAGACATTTTGGTAAAAAGCTCGTCGCTGAGAACTGCTCACATACTGTTTATCAGTTTTGTTTAAAATACAGTTATTGTTTTAGTTTAAAAACCTCGGAGGAGTATATATCACTGTTAGTGAAAGCTCGTTTTTTATTGAAGGACCCAATGGTACTTTTGGTTTTTTCCAGTTACGCGATTTTTGTTTCAAACATATTAAAGATAAAATTTATTCGGTTGATAGATCGGCATAGACTATTGCGTGATTATTGTGCCCAATTAACCAATTAAAACCCCCAATTTTTGCTAATTATTACGCACTTAAACTTTCTGTGATAGAAAGGTAAGACTTTTTTTTCTGACCCAGATTGTCTCTTAGATTACCCCCAGCTTTAATCGATTATTAAATTTTGTGGCAACGCGGTGAACACAATCGGTTTCATAGCTTAAGAGAAAAGGCTTATCTTTCAGGACCAAAAAGTTTATTACCAGAAAATAATCGATTTTCATTTTGAAACTAATCGGGAGGAAGACCAGGTAAGGAGGAACGGCAAATGCTTTATTTGCTAAACATTTTTTTTTTTTTAATTATTGCTTGATTGTAGCCCCCCAAAAAACAATTACGTTTCGCACATAAAAATTATCAGCTACTAAAAATACGTTTTTTAAATGCTATTGTTAAATTTTGGAATTTCTATTGTAATATTTAATTATTATTTTTAATTACTTATTTTTCGAAAAAATAAAAACTTTCAATCCTTAAAACATAGGCCATTTTGTATAGGTATCATAATTTTCCTGAAAATGATGGGAAGACAAGCCGGGGCTCGACCATGTGCTCCATCATTTAGATTCAGAGTGTTTAAACAACTACACTATATTGGCCGTACATTTCCCAGTCGCATATATATGGCGCCAATTAAGTTGCTCGACTTAATCGCGCCTTTACACATTTCCAAAACGGATTTTAATTTTTGAGCAGTTTAGCTGATCATTTTTGAATTTTTTTTTTTTCTGGACGTTATATTTTGTGGAGGTTTACACTGTAAACATAATTAAGAAAATTCAACAAAAAAAAAGTGTTTGCCGGTTACTACTTAGACTTGACGCAGAAGACAGTTTATTTGAACCAAAAAACAGGTCATATAAACCAGTGATTTTTAAATTATTGGAGGAATCATAAGGATATATACCTGGAGCTTTTTCTTGATGATTTCTTTCCTGAACTGTTAATTCTGTTAACATGATGGCTGGTGACTTTTACTGGTGGATGCTAACAAAAATTATCTCTATTCTTAAAAAAACTTAAAATTAAATTACTTCACGCATACTGTAGTTCCTTGAGATACAGGATTTTAAGGCCTTTAGGTGAGCTTTCTGTTTCTTAATAGTAGTTATGGGAACACCATTAAAAATGACGAGCACAAAAACTAATTAAAAAAACTCAACTACACATAACAAAATGCCCTCCAGCCTAGACTTTATTTACGGGTAAAAAAATTTTTTATTTCCGATTTTGAGGCTAAAAATTTTTTCATACAAATAGTATAAAACCAAACATGTCATAATAGACCGAACTTGATTTGATTCGGTATTAATTTTTCAAAAAATCCAGTCCCTGGTTATCAGTATTTTTATAAATGAGATACTATTTTTTCTAAAATTTTTTTGGTCCAGATTTTAAAACTGCCATAAGGGATACAGTCCCTGACCCCTTTGAAATGCGTCCTCTTAAATGCACATACTCCCCTTTTGACCCCTTTAAAATGCCCTTTGTTTTTCTTGAAAAAGACGATGACTCCTAAAAAATGCATATTTCATTTTTACACAGTTACGCAGTCAACTTGTACGTACAAAATGTTCTTTGATTTATCTCTACCGATCATCCACTGGCAGATGCTATTTCCGATCGTTTTTTGCACGTAAAAGGGTTATTTGTTTATTGTAATTTTGGGACTAAAATACTTTATAAGGTCTTGGTTTTGTATCATAGATAAAAATTCGATTATTTTCTCAAATTTTTGACTTTTTTTCGAATTTTTTTTTAAGTATTTTTTTGAAAAAATACAAATAACTTCAATTTTAATGAAAGCAAGCTAAAGAATCGGCAAAAGTTGATCAGGCATCTTTTTAATTAAGTTTTTGCAGTAGCTATCAATTTGGGGTACTTGCTGGTACAATCGGGTGTGAAATTATTTTTCTAGAGGAGAACTTCTAAAAATGCACTGATGAATAATAATTTTGTTTTTTTGAAATTTTTTATCCGACCAATCTTCTACTGCATCTTTCACGGTTTTCCGGCATTATTTCGACAAAATTTCTCAATTCCAAGTTTCCTCCTTCATTATTTTTCAATTTTTCGCTCTTTCTTTTACCGGTCTTTCGCCTACCGGTTTTCTTCAGCCTGTTTTTTCCAAAATTTTTCGCTAAAATAAAAATAATTAATCTTCGATTATATAATTTATATTCCCAAACAATGGCCATTTTGATTATGGATCTTTTTGAATGCGATTAATTAATTATTTATTTAACGATCGTTAATATTTTTTAATTGTTTTACTCTTTCTCAATTATTAACAACGACTCATACTTCCACCGCCAAAATCTAGGTTTTCAAAAAATTCATAAAACTACTACAGTAGTAATCATTAACTCAAATTGGGACCAATTCATTCAATGTTTATAAAATTAATGAAATTCAGGAAGGTTGCTTTTGATAAGCTAATTCGGTTTTTTCATATTTTCATCAACACGGATAAATCATGACTAAAAAGATGGATGTGGCAAGTCTAAAAACGATCCAAATCACTATTAATATGTTAAAGGGATACATATATTTAAACAGGGTTAATTTTATGGATTCACATTATGATGTATTGAAAACTCAGGGCTTATTCTAAAAAAGAATACTAATCGTTAATGAAATTGTTTTCACCTTAGTAAAAAAGTTATTTCTTAGGCAAAACTTTAATAAAAAAAATATAACACGCAAGACTTTGTTTCAATTGTGTTAATGTTTAGGCAAAAATTAAATATCCCATTTAAAAAAATACTTATTTTAAATGGTTATTTCGCGGCTCACAATATTATTTACGCCCAAAAATTACAAAAGTAGCTTAATCATTTAGTGACCGATTCTTCATCCCACAATAGAAAATAACAGGTTAAATAATATTATTTAAATAATATATTGCCAGATTTCAGGCACAGTTTTTGTCACGAACGAAACACTTTTGATCCTAAAATCAGCGACCCGAGGAGTCACTTTGTAAAAAAGCTTGATTTCTGACTTTTGAAGCAGGGGTCTGCATTAACTGTTGAAAAACCTGATCGGACTCGACTTGATCGGATTGAAGATTGAAAAACCTGATCGCGATCGACTGAATCGGATCGACAATTTCAAAAAACCTGATCGATCGAACTTGGATCGATCGAAGATTTGGAAACCTGATCGGATCGAAAAGTAAGTTTTGATCCGATCAAGTTGGATCCGATTCGGTATATGTCGACTCTGTTTTGGAAGTTGTATTTTATAGACAGAAAAGATGTTCAATTCGGATGCAGGTCAAACAGTTGGACTCAAACTTAGTCCTCTTAGCTTGCAAGGCCTCTTGTGGATATTAATAAATACAAATATTTCAACCTACGCATTTTATTGACTTTAGATTTTGACATTTGAAAAACGACGCATTTTTATCAAATTAACCACTTACTACTTAAATAAAATCCATAAAAATAAAAAATTTCCCGCAATAAAGAAAACCCTTAACTGACAACACAAAATTGAATTTGTGCTAAATCTCGAACACTTTGAGAGCATTTTTGAGTTGCTCAAAAACCAGAATTTCACATTATTTTCTCCATCAAAACTTTCTCCAAAAAATTGAACCAGTTAGGGCGTATGGGCTGTTACAGTCGGACTGTAGCTTGTTGCCAACTACTATTTTGCTTTGAGACTTATCACTACTTTTAGAAGGCTTCTTTCTACAATGCAGTCGTTGTCTTCTGATAGAAGAGCTATTATTTTTGGAATTAAGATTCATTCTTTGAACAATTGGGGCAAAGATTGACCAATGAGCGCCCGCTTGGATATCTTTATGATATAATATTTCAGAAATTATAAAATTAAATAAGTGAAAAAACGCGCTTAAAAAGATAAACATTTGATTTCGATGGTCGATTATGGTTGCGAAAAATCAACGAAAAATTAAGTCAAAAAAAGCATTGATTTTTTCACTTCATCAAATGAATAGAACACATTCAGACGTCCTCATTGGTTGGTTAGGATTACGACTAAAATAGACCTCCATTTGTAAGGCCCAGTTCACCTCAATTGCATTGCTACAGTTAATCCCACGACGATCAATTTTCGGCTGATAAACAGAAACATTTTCGATGGTCTTTAAGTGGTACGACTGGTCAGTGATAGTTAAATCCACTTTCTTCCAAGTCTCAGCTAAAAAGTCCCAGAAATTCAAGTACGGTCCAAGCTACCCAAACTTTTAAAACGGTCTTATCGTTACTCGGGTTCACCGTCTACCAGTATTGTGAAGTTTTAGTGGTCAAGTCCAAAAACAAAAACCTTCCTTCTAAGATTAATTTAATAAAAATAAAAAAAAGGCAGAAAATTTAATATATTGATATTTGATTGCTATGTTGCATTTTTTAACCCCTTTCAATCGATTTAAAGCAGTAACTGCTCAGCCAGTTGAATGCGCTAGACTTTCGGAGTTTATAACTCGAGATTTTATGACTCAAAAGAATTCGTTTGCACGTAATGATAACTAGGCGTTAGTTAACATGTCTTTAAAGGTTTTAAAATTGGGGTTTTCCCTGATTGTTTTATTTGGTTGGAAATTGTCTAGATAATCAAAAATAATAAAAATGATACTTGTTTTTAATTATTAATCCCCACCCACGCCGTTGTGTTTTGAGACCAAAATCTTTATTGGTAATGTCTTAAGGACATCGCGTATAGACAGCATTTTTTCTAAGACTGCATGTTCAGACAGGCGTGTCTTATTGGACCAGCAAAATGTCAGAACCCAACGAGAAAGTAAATAAATTTTTACCACTTTAAACCCAGGTCAGCCTTTCTTGCTTGAAAATAGATAACCTTTCTTGGCGTAGTATGCTTCAATGAAAGTAGTCGATCACATTTTACATGCTAGTGTGCACCTTTCATCGCAAAGAATTTTTTTTCATATCTGAACCAATTTTTGTGTCAATTTTTCTTTCAAAGAAGTCCAGTATGTCTAATTTTTTTGCGGGGAAAAGTTGAGGAAAGGTCCGGGAGAATTCTCCTCTCCAAATATAGACTCTCAGTGATATGATCCGAAGTCATTCTTTTTCCGCACTTTGTTTTTTGGACATCACTGTACCTTTTCCGAAAATGGGCATTGTATTTTCAAACAAACAATTCCGCGCACTCAATTTATTTTTGAGGTTGCAGTTAAAGGGCTAAAAAAAATCACTATTGGCAAAAATCCACTTGTATTTTCGGTCAAGAAAACTTAATTGTTTTTCAAAAATTATGGATTAGTTGTGCTTCAGACTCGAAGTTCAGGCCCGATTTAAGATCAAAAAAAGAAAATTGAAAAAATTTTTCTGGATGGATACAAATCTGAAATTTCAACAAAAAAAAATTATTTTCAAAAAAAAGCAAAATTTTACGATCAGCTTCAGCAGAATTGGTATTGCGATTTGAAAATATATTTTTGGATCTAAATCGCGCTAGGTTACTCAATCCCAATAATTTTTTGGAAAAAAAAAAGTTTTTCTAGACGAAAATGCCAAAATAGTTTGATACTTAATGTGTACTAGTCGCGCACTTTATGAGGCCTTTGAGCATTCGAAAATGCTACAAATTGATTCCGGGCGCGATGAAAAGTTGTACTACCGACCCCAAATTACCCGACCAAATTACGTTACCGAGCAATTTATTTATGCGTATCAAAACATTTTTGACAATTTCCGATTTTGCAAGTTATGTTCAAAAATTTCAGATAATTTCGCATAAAACATGGAAGGAGATAGATTTCACCCATTTTGACTTAGTCCTTTTTTGTTGCTATGTTGTTGAAAGTGTATGCATACCACAATAAATGAGATTTTTATTTCAACAAGCTAAAGGGATAGTTACAAGGATGGCTTATTTGACCAGTTATCCTGGGAAAGATCTGTATGGGCTAACTTTTTCATCGAGAAAACTCCATTACAGCGACCAGAACCCCCTAAGGGGGTGGCATAAACCGGAATCCTGGAGTCAATATACTTACGAAATATAAAGTCAGTATATTTTTTTCATGCTTTATTATAGTTAGTTGAACCGATTGAATATATTGTTTCAGCTTCATAAATTATTTTTATCCATTTTAGGTAAAGATTTGTGTTCGGGTTTTCCATCTTTGAAAACGTAAAATTTTTGAAAAAAATCGAAGCATTATGAAATTTTTCCCGCATTTTTAGTCCAAAATTTTTTTTTGTTTTAAATAACTTTGAAATCTGGTGGATAAAAACCAAAAAATAGCTTACTTTAACTTTTTCATTGATGCCTAATATTTCTGACCGCTGTTGAAAAAATCATAAGATTTTTTATTTTCATTTCTATCGACTTTTTTCAGAAAATTATGAAATGTTCCCCAAATCAGTCCAAAATTTTTATTTCGTGTTTTTTGAACTCTCCATGAAAAATCATGCAGATCACATATTAATGTTTTGGCATCTATTAATCGCCGTATTTCAACTAATCGTTAAAAGTCTGCGCGATTATTCATTTTGAAAACTGTTGATGAAATTTTAACACTTGACTGTGCACTGGATAAGTCATTTGGCACTGAATCTTTAAAAAATTTTATGGTTGTGAAAATTCCCATAAAATGGTGGGTAGTAATAGGCGTCATTTTGTTTAATAGTCAGGAACATTTTTCGAAATCAAAAACGCAATTTTAGGGTCATTTTTATTCTTCAAAAAAAGCTGTTTTTCTCTACTTTTTTGCCAATTTTTACCCTTTTTCATGGAAAAAAACTTTGATATTAAAGAAATCTGTTGACTGTGCTGCCGAGTAATTTAGTTAACTAATTAGCGGGAGTTCACCCGAACAATGTTCCTGAGTTTATTTAATATGTCTTTTAAAAAAATTCTGTAGTTCTGGTTGAGTTGAAAAAATGATTGCAACAGTGCCAAGTAAGGTTTTTTTGTCATTTTTAACTATAGTTAGTTATTTTTAATAATACCAAATGTGAAAACAAAACAAAACTGTTTGTAAGAATGACACTTTATTGAAGATAACAAATAAAGAAATTAATCTCCCACTTTTCTTCTTCTTTCATATAGTTGCTCTGAAAAAAATGTTAACCAATCTGCCGGACTTATGCCACCGCCTACAAGGGCAGTGGGTGTCGCAAATTGAGCCTCTTCCAGGCCCATTTCTCCTGCCAAACTAGCAAAGTCATTATTCCCCACAAAACATCTTGAAATACACAGAACCAACCTTCGCGGTAATTTTTTAAATTTAACAGTAATCTAATAACAATCCCACCTACGCTGTTAAAAAGTTCTTAAAAAAAACCTGCAGTTGTTTTTTCTTCTTTCATTTTCACCATTTTTATTATTTTTGTGTCAGGCTCCGAAAGCCTCAACAAACAATGGCAAAAAGCGGCTTTTGTTTTTAAAAATTTTTGCTTTCAGCGGACAAAACGCGAAAAATAAACAGAAATTTACAAATTTTGAAATGGTCAGTTTTGGAGGCTCAGGCAAAAGGTATCTCCTCCCCAGTTAAGAATATACAGTTTTCGGCTCATACTGCATCTTGAAAGCACTAAAGACTTGTTTGACAGATCCATTAAATGAGTTTTTTTTAAATTTTGATTCGGCGTCTCTTGGGGGCCCTGTCAAACTTTTCATTTTTGAAGCCTAAATTTTTGACAAAATTTAGAAACCAGAAAAAGAAATGCTTTCAAAATAATTGTAAATAAAAACACTTTTAAAGGATTTTGGATGAATTTTTTACTCCCGGTAGCGTCAAAAGAAAACTCTATTAGCGCACTTTCATTTAAATCATAAATAAATCATATGTTGTTTTCGTTTTTAGCTTTTGGCCGCCAAAAGCAAACATTCGATAAAGGACAATACCGCTTGGAGCCTCTAAACAAAAAATGAAATGAATAATTTGAAGGAGGGAAAATTCATTTCTGAGTGTTTTTTTTAGGAGACTTTTTCAAAGCGTTAGGTTTAGGCGTAGGTGGGGATTGTATTCGGATTACTGTTATTACACAATACACGAGAGTTGTTCTTTCAAGATGCAAAAGTTTTGGGATATCAGCTCTGCTTAGTTTATCCAGAAATATCTTCGTAAACTTGTCCAAAATCTGCGACCACCCACTCCCTTCAGGTGATTCCTAATTTGACATATTCCCGACGAAAGATTAGCCAAACAGGCTTCAGGTTAGTATTCAGAAAATTAGCCAGTTTGTGAACTAGCCTTCATCTGCGTAAACCATGTGTCCCAAAACCTTTTTTTGCATGCATTTCACTCCCAGACACATAAGCGAGGACAAGGCAGACCTAAGCAAAAACGGAAAAATCTATTCTCCTCTCAGGTTTTATTCTTTAAATAAACCTTTAATTGTAACATAATCCTGGTATAATTGTATTCAAAACTTCTGTGGAGCGTTCGAATTCACTCAATTTTGGCAAAAGGTAGCTCTAAACAAATAAAAACTTCCCTGGAGCCGTTTTTTCAATTTCGACGCCAAACTCAAAATATGATTTTTTCAAAGAAAGCTGAGGAAACACTGAAAAGAAAGTTGGCTTACGTCAACCCGATATTTTAGTGGTCAAATTGACACAAACGATATTTTTGAACATATTTTGAGGAGAAAAAAATCGAAAAATCGCAAAATTTTCTAACATTTTTTTCTTTTCATTTGGGTTGTTCTATGGGTAGACTCCCAGCCGTCCGCGTCCAAATATACTCTATAGAGTAAGGTAGTGTAAGGTGTAGTGAGGCTTGCGGAGGGGGAGAGCTAGTTGTCTAGTAAAACAAGCTTCCCGAAAAACCATTATCGAAATTTAGGAATTTTTCAAATTTTTCTAAGTATTTTTATCTACAAAGACGATTAACTTTAAAATTTTGCTGGAACTTTGCAGTATTATTGGCAGTTTTGAAGTCAGTAAAAGTAGAGCTTCAATTTGAGCGCACTTTTGATTCCACCCGACAAAAAATTCACTTCCGGTCAACTAAAGTGACGGTTTTTAGACTTTTACGCGAGGTAGACAAAAATTCCTTCCCTAGAATTTCTTTGGATTTTAATTATATTCCTTTAACCCCCTCACACCCAAACGCCATTCGGGGACGCGAGATTTTTTAAATCCCCAAAACGAGATAGAAATAATTAATCCACAGACTTTTCATTTAAATGTGTCATAGAGTTTGCAAGTCTTTTCCTAGTAATGTTTTTAAAAATTTGATACGACTAGCAGTTCATAAGATATTTTTTCCTACTTTATTTTATGATTTTCGCCCAATTTTCGTAAAAAAATCCTAGCGTAAATACGACACATAAAATTAAAATTCTGAGGAGACTCAGATTTAGGAAATTGTCTGAGGCTACTCGTGGTATTATTATTTTTTTCTCTGGTCTTTATTGAGAGTTTTATTTTTTCTCAAGTGATTTCTCTAAAAACTCGAAAAAATAAAAAACTCTAGTTTTCGCGAATTANGCGCTTAACCCGTGTGAGCACAGAAAAAAAAGTTCCGCCAAGCCACCGACACCTTATATAGGTGACTGTTCAACCGCGTATTTACAGAAAGCCCAGGTAGTTAGAGTTTCATTTTTTTTGCTATAAGGAAGTTTCAAACAATTATTTTTGATCCAACATTTGATATTCTAGAATTTGATTTTTAGTTCTAGAAAATTTTACTGATGAGCAAGGTACAGCTATCACTTGATACAAGCTTACGTGGTGTTTCACAAATATTTTGGTATTGGTAATCGATGCACAAGGATCTGACCATGTCTCGTTTTTTCTGATTTGATTATATATAAATCAATCAAAATCATTTTAAATATGTAATTTTGATGAAAAAATCACAATTTTCATTAAAAATGGTTAATTTGCCCTATTAAAAGCAGTATAAGTACACTCTGATATTATCTGAAGGTCTCGATTTACTAATCAAGCTGACTCTGTGGACTATTTAATTGCTCGATATTAATTTTTTAATAATTAAATTCTCGTTGAAATACTTAAAATTGAAAAAATTTTGAAATATCACTTTGAAAAAAAATATCTTGTTCCTGTATACCAAATTAATTCTTTGTTGAGTGTCAACCATGGACAAAACACTTTCCTAAAACTGGCTATTTTCAAAATTTTTAATTGAGCCATAGGTCGGCATTTAATTTTTTTAGAGGTAAAAAGATTGGGAAAAAAATCTCAAAAAAATCAACCCTCCCGTAAATTTGAACAAATTTCCAAAAAAAAATAAGTCACTTTTTTTGAATCCTTGCCAAATCTTTTATTATGTATTCGACGGATGACAATTCTACCGATGGTTTTTGCATATTTTAGATGTTTTAAATATGCAGTCACCATATATAGGTTTGTGCTACACGGGTTAAGACCTTCCGGAGTTTATAACTCGAGGATTTTATGACTCAAAAGAATTTCGTTTGCACGTAATGAAAACTAGGCGTTAGTTAATCATGTCTTTAAAAGTTTTCTAAAATTGGGGTTTTCCTGATTGTTATGGTGAAATTGTCTAGAATAATCAAAAATAATAAAATGAACTTTGTTTTAATTATTAATCCCCACCCGACCGCCGTTGTGTTTTGAAGACCAAAATCTTTATTGGTAATGTCTTAAGACATCGCGTATAAGACAGCATTTTCTAAGACTGGCATGTTTCAGACAGCGTGTCTTATTGGACCAGCAAAATGTCGGAACCCACGAGAAAGTAACTTAAATTTTTACACTTTAACAGGTCAGCCTTCTGCTTGAAAATAGATAACCTTCTTGGCGTAGTTGTTCAATTGAAAGTAGTCGATCACATTTACTGCTAGTGTGCCTTTCATCGCAAAGTAATTTTTTTTCATATCTGAACCAAATTTTGTGTCAATTTTTCTTCAAGAAGTCCAGTATGTCTAATTTTTTTGCGGGGAAAAGTTGAGAAAGGGTCCGGTGAGAATATTCTCCTCCAATACGGGTAGACCTGCTCAGTGATGATGAGCCGAATCATCTGTTTTCGCACTTTGTTTATGGACATACTGTACCTTTTTCGAAAATAAGCATTGTATTTTCAAACAAAAATTCCGCGGACTCAATTTATTTTGAGGTTTGGCAGTAAAGGGCTAAAAAAAATCACTATTGGCCAAAAATCACTTGGTATTTTCGGTCAAGAAACTTAATGTTGTTTCAAAATATCTATGGATTAGTGTGGCTTTCAGACTCGAAGTTCAGGCCCGATTTAAGATCACAAAAAGAAAATTGAAAAAATTTTTCTGCATGATACAAATCGAAATTTCAACAAAAAAAAGATATTTCTCAAAAAAAAAGCAAAATTTTACGATCAGCTTCAGCAGAATTGGTATTTGCGATTTGAAAATATATTTTTGGGATCTAAATCGCGCTACTGAGTTACATCAATCCCAATAATTTTTGGAAAAAAAAAAGTTTTTCTAGACCGAAATGCCAAAATAGTTTGATACTTAATTGTGGTACTAGTCGCGCACTTTTATGAGGGCCTTTGAGCATTCGAAAATGCTACAAATTGATATTAGGGCGATGAAAAGTTGTACTACCGACCTTAAATTACCGACAAATTACTACCGACAATTTATTTATGCGGTATCAAAACATTTTGACAATTTCCGACTTTGCAAGTTATGTTCAAAAATTTCAGATAATTTCGCATAAAAATGGAAGGGATGATTTCACCCATTTTGACTTAGGTCCTTTTTGTGTTGCCTTGTATGGTGTGAAAGTGTATGCATACACAAAAATGAGATTTTTATTTCAACAAGCTAAAGGATAGTTACAGATGGCTTTATTTGACCAGTATCCTGGAAAGATCTGCTATGGCTAACTTTTTCATCGAGAAAACTCCATTACAGCGGACCAGAACCCCTAAGGGGGTGGCATAAACCGGAATCCTGGAGTCAATATACTTTACGAAATAGTAAAGTCAGTATATTTTTTCATTGCTTATTATAGTTAGTCTGAACCGATTGAATATATTGTTCAGCTTCATAAAATTATTTTTATCCATTTTAGGTAAAGATTTGTGTTCGGGTTTTCATCTTGAAAACGTAAAATTTTGAAAAAAAAATCGATAGCATTATGAAAATTTTTCCGGCATTTTAGTCCAAAATTTGTTTTTGTTTTAATAACTGAAATCTTGGTAAAAACCAAAAAATAGCTACTTTAACTTTTTTCTATGGATGCCTAATATTTCTGACCGCTGTTGAAAAAATCCATAAAATTTTTTATTTTTCATTTTTTATCGACTTTTTTCAGAAAATTATGAAAATTGTTCACCCAAATCAAGTCCAAAATTTTTTATTTCGTGGTTTTTGAACTCTCCATAAAATCATGCAGATCACATATTAATGTTTTGGAATCTATTTAATCGCCGATGTCAACTATCGGTAAGTTGCGCGATTATCATTTTTGAAAACTGTTGATGAAATTTTAACACTTGACTGTGCACTGGATAAGATCCATTTGGCACTGAATCTTTAAAGAATTTTATGGTTGTGAAAAATTCCAATTAAATGGTGGGTGTAATTAGCGTCATTTTGTTTAATTTATGTCAGGAACATTTGTTTCAAATCAAATACGCAATTTTGGGTCATTTTATTCTTCAAAAAAAGCTGTTTTTCTCTACTTTTTTGCCAATTTTGTACCCTTTTTCATGGAAAAAACTTTGGATATTAAAGAAATCTTTGACTGCTGCCAGTATTAGATAATTGCGGGATGTTCACCCGACAATGTCTGAGTTTATTTAATATGTCTCTTTAAAAAAATTCTTAGTTCGGTTGAAGTTGAAAAAATGATTGCCAGTTGCCAAGTAGGTTTTTTTGTATTTTTTAACTATAGTTAGTTATTTTTAATGAATACCAAATGTGAAAAAACTGTTTGTAAGATGACACTTTATTGAAGATAAAAAATAAAGAACATTAATTCTCCACTTTTTTCTTCTTCATATAGTTGCTCTTGAAAAAAAGTTAACCAATCTGCCGGACTTTATGCCACCGCCTAAAGGGCAGTGGGTGTCGCAAATTTGAGCCTCTTCCAGGCCCATTTCTCCTGCCAAACTAGCAAATAGTCATATTCCCCAAAAAACATTTGTAAATAACAGAACCAACCTTCGCGGTAATTTTTTAAATTTAACAGTAATCTAAATAAAATCCCACCTACGCTGTTAAAAAGTTCTTAAAAAAACCTGCCAGTTTTTTTTTTCTTCAATTTTCACCATTTTTATTTATTTTTTGTGTCAGGCTCCGAAAAGGCCTCAACAACACATGGCTAAAGCGCTTTTGTTTTTAAAATTTTTGCTTTCAGCTTGGACAAAAACCGCGAAAAAAACAGAGAATATTACAAATTTCTGAATATGGTCAGTTTTGGAGGCTCAGGGCAAAGGTCTCTCCTCCCCAGTTAAGAATATACATGTTTGCGGCCTCTGCTCTTGGAAGCACTAAAGACTTTGTTTGACAGATCCATGAAAGAGTTTTTTTTTTAAATTTTGATTGGCGTCTCTTGGGGGCCCTGTCAACCTTTTTCATTTTGACCTAAATTTTTGACAAAATTTAGAAACCAGAAAGAAATGCTTTCAAAATTAATTGTAAATTAAAAACCTTTTAAAGATTTTGGATGAATTTTTACATCCCGGTAGCGTCAAAAGAAAAACTCTATTAGCGCACTTTCAATTTAAATCATAAATAAATCAATATGTTTTGTTTTCGTTTTTTTAGCTTTTGCCGCCAAAAGCAAACATTCCGATAAAGGACAATACCTGTACTTGGAGCTCTGGCTGAAACAAAAAATGAAATGAAAATTTGAAGGAGGAAATTTCATTCTGAGTTTTTTTTTAGGAGACTTTTTTCAAAGCGTTAGGTGTAGGCGTAGGTGGGATTGTATCGAGATTTACTGTTATTACACAATCACACGTAGAGTTTGTCTTTCAAGATGCAAAAGTTTTTGGGATTCAGCTCTGCTTAGTTTATCCAGAAATACTTCGTAAACCTGTCAAAATCTGCGACACCCACTCCCTTCAATGGTGATTCCTAATTTGACATATATCCCGATGAAAGATTTATGCCAAACAAGGCTTCAGGTTTAGTATTCAGAAATTAGCCAGTTTTGTTAGAACTTAGCCTTTCATCTTGCCGTAAACACATGTGTCTCAGAACTTTTTTTGCATGCATTTCACTCCCAGACACATAAGGCGAGATCCAAGGAGACCTAAGGCAAAAACGGAAAATCTATTCTCCCTCTCAGGTTTTTTCTAAATAAACCTTAATTGTAACATAACCTGTATAATTAGTATTCAAAACTTCTTGTGGAGCGTTCGAATTCACTCACAATTTTGGCAAAAGGTAGCTCTAAACAAATAAAAACTTCAGTGAAGCCTTTTTTCAATTTCGACCCCAAACTCAAAATATGATTTTTTCAAAGAAAGCTGAGACGGGGTTTCACTTTGCAGGAAACACTGAAGAGAAAGTTGGCTTACGTCAACCCGATATTTTAGTGGTCAAATTGACACAAACGTTATTTTTGAACATAATTTTGAGAAAAAAATACTTAAAAAAAAATCGAAAAAACGGAAAATTTTCTAACATTTTTTCTTTTCATTTGGGTTGTTCTATGCGTTCAAAACATAAACAATTGATTTGGTGCATTTTTATGAAGAAACAACTGCAGAAAATGTAGGAACCAGCATAACTTAAGCGTATCATGTACCAATATTTTCTGCAGTTTTTTAAAAATGCACCTAATCGATAGTATCTTAAAAAAACAAATTTCCCGAACAACCATTATCGAAATTTAGGAATTTTTCAAATTTTTCTAAGTATTTTTATCCTACAAACACGATTAACTTTAAAATTTCTAGGCATTCTAGGAAATCTGTGACGTAATCGAGAAAAATCAATTCCTAGAATCTGTAAGTTTACTAAGTTCCTATGTCTGTGGTGAAAATCGAAGAATTTAATCATAAAACCAGGGACGAGATAGGTTTTGAAATTTGTAAAGTGTACCCTGTTAAATACATCTTCAAAGAAGTGTAAGGGCAAAAAAAAATTTTATGCTCATTTTTGAAACCTATGTGAGATCTACAATCTTGTACATCTACAATCATTGTACAAACTTGTATGTTCAGAAGTCCTAAGGTGTTCTCCTATTTCGCGTATTATCACCCTGAATTTGCCAAATTAGGAACCACGATACCCTTAAAACTCATATTATATGGTACCCTAGACCAGGCCTCGGCAAGCCAGGCTTGACTTTGGTGAGTTTTGAAATTTGGTGAGAATCCGGAAAATTGTATGAATTTTAATAGAATGGTTCTGTTTTTTTCGATTTTTGCCTCAGGAGTCAGCAATCGGGTTGAATGTGCCAAAAAGGGTGTTTTTTCGACGTTTTGATAAAAGGCTTTTTCTGTGGAAATGCAAGAAACGTCATTTTCGGAATGTAACAAGCCCTAGGGGTGATGAACATCGAATCGGTCGTACTTCTTTGAATTTCGCCCTGATTGGCTGTAAATCGACAAAAAAGTGCGCGAAAATGACAATTTTGAGAGTAAAATTAGAAAATTTAAATGTCACCAAAAGATTCCTTGGGTATGATTTGCTGGAACGATTTGCTGTGTGTGTTGAAAATCAGACCATAGTTGCTAATATC
>SCLH01000034.1:256547-324723 GCA_004367855.1 Oikopleura vanhoeffeni | reverse complement strand
CTGGGCGGTTCTGTTAGCTGCAACATATAAAACAAAGAAAAAATTAAAAAAAACTTGTGATAAAATTTTTTAGCTTTTGTCGCTTTTCAGTTTAGAAATCTTAAACTTTTACAATAATCTCCACATGAAACATGCAATTTTTGAGTTTAATAATGTTTTTCTCTTCGTTTGCTTATAAATTTAAAAAATCCGGTTTACTTAAGCTATCACTTATTGATCACATTTTGTTTAACTACAGTGGGTGAGACCAATGGGCAACACACGAGCTTTTGGCCAAAAGTGTTGCCCATTGGTCTCACTGTTGCCCATCGGCATCATTTTAGCCCAATTTTGGCATCAATTTGGCTCAAAAGTGTTGCGCATTGGTCTCACTGTTGCCCATTGGTCACTGTTGCCCATTGGTCTCACCCACTGTATACCAGGTCTTTAATTTTCGAGAATATGTACAGATTATATCCTGTTCAGAGTGAAAAACGGACAGAGTTAACAGTGTGGTGTAGGATAGAAACTTAAAGCAACGAGTACGTGTACCGGTCTCACAGGGCCTAAAACAATCAGGGACGCGTAAGCTTAGGCGCTTTTAATCAATAAATTTCCCAGTTTAGTACATTCTTACAGTTTTTGTGTTTTTTTTCACTCTGAACAGGAAATATATAAGGAAATACCTTTTTGTTTAACTCTGATTGTTTGAGTTGAAATTATGAATATGACTAAATTCGACAAAAAATGTCAAATATATCGAATTAAAAGAAATCTTCAACCCTCTCAGGCATTAGTGTCATTCGCTGACCCAAATTTTCTTTCAAATAACCTATATAACTGTGAATTAAATTGTGTCAGAAAGTTGGAATTTATTTTGGAAAATCTTATTCGAAAAATCATACAACCAGCCGTTAAAAATATGTTTTCTTACTTTTATTTTGTATTTTTGCCAAAATTTCGTTAAAATATTATAGCGTAGATACGTAAGAGAAGATAAAAATTTTGAGGATATTAATTTTTTTTTCGGAATTTTATTAAGTGGTGAACAATTAAAATAACCTTTAAATCATAATTAGGGGGTTCGGCATCATTGTTTATCACCCTTTTTTCTTAAAGAATGATAAAAAGAAAGAAAGTCACATTTAAATGCTGATAGATGGATAAATGAAGTTTTTCAAGTGAAGTCATTTTGAACTTTTTTTCTAATTTGAGAAGCGAGTTTTTCTACCGTTATCTTTTTTTTTGAGAGTAATGTTGTCAAGAGTGCTGTATTTATGTCATCAGTCAGACTCCGTATTTCAGATGAGGTTAACTTGATCACTTAATTTTTTCATAATCAATAGTCAGCAGTTCAATCGAAAAGTTTTTTCTCGCTAAACATCGGTTCGGTTAGTACGCATTTAAAATTATGTACTTCCTTTTTTAATTCATTCAATTCGGTGACCTTTTTTATAATTAAGTAGTCTTTAATTTCTTCATGAGAAAAATAAGATTCATGGAGTGTTCTGTTTCAAAAAAGAATGTATGAACCTAATGTATGTAGGTAGCCTAAGATTAAGTGTTGTAGATTCTTCCCGAATTCATTCTCATGAGAGCCAATGATGATAATTTTGCACGTGATTACACCTTATTCCCACTTTCTTAAGATTATTTTACTCTCAAGATACACAAACAAAAACCTGCTCCCAAGAGCAATCAAAAATTTATAAATTTATTTCAATTTTTTGACGGGCTGCGCTCTAGGATCGGCCCTCATTTATTGAATTTTTGTCTGAAGGAAATACTCAATCTTTTTTTGTCGGTCAATTTTGAACCAAAGTTTAAGTTTTGATTCAAATAATTAAATATTTTGACAACTTGTGAGCATGAAAAATATTTATAACGTATTTTTCGATTTTTATATATATTTTTTACTTTGACACCGTAATGTAAGCAGCCAAAATTCCCTCTCTTGTGTCTTTTTTATAACAAGTTTTCTTATCAAAAACTGAATTATCTTGCGTCTATTGCATTTAAATTAGTCCAAAGATGTATGAACAGACAGTTACATTGTAAATTCTATAGTCGGAAGTACCAAAAATTCACCAAAATAAGGTCATTGATTATGACTTGTCGTAAATAAAGTTTAGTTCTAAAAATTTTCTGATTTATTCGTAATGATCAAATATTTTCGGAATTTTTACAACTTTTCGATTTAAATGCAATAAATGAATCATTTATAATGATATAAATATTATTAAAAACGGAAGAGTGATCTAGAATAAACTTCAGTTGAATTTTTAGTTGCATTCACTCAGACGAAAAAATTACAATCTTGCAAAATTTAGATTCAGGTGACGAATTTGTGAATTTCATTTTTGAGTTAAGCCAAATAAGTCTGTATCATTCGACGAATTTGAGTTTGAAACGCTCACTCTGAATTATGGTGTTCATTTAAAACTCCAAGGTTTTCGGGTTTTTGGCCTTGGCTAAAAAGTACGCATTAATTTTATGGAATGGGGTTATTAGGCGTCTTTTAGAATATCTTTCTCTAAATTTATATCATTTAAGCCGAAAAACGCAGAATTATAGTTAGCTTATGTCTTAAAAGAGTAAAAAAATTTGAACACTATTTTAGAAACCATAGAAAACTAAATTTTCTTACACAATTTAATCTAATTATCTTAGATTAACTATATCAACTATATTTTGAATAAACATCGTTAATTTGAGAAAACTTTTTTTTCCTATTTCTCAATAAAGAATAAGCTAAAAATAGAAAATCCTGAGCTTAAAAAATTTGTTTGATTGGTATCTTGACATATGTAGATAGCAGTTTAAGTTCCGAACACGTATCTATGTACGGAATATTTTACATGCGATATATCCAAAAGATTAGGAAGGAGGTTAAATTCAAATTGAGTTATTTGGGTTTAAAAGGGATAATATCCTAAGGATATTAGAAGCTGATTAAAAAAAATACTTTATGAGTCAAAGCGTCAAGGCAAAAAAGTGTTCTTAAGATTCAAATAAGTTCAGCTCACTAATCATATCATTCCATAATCTTGAAATTCTTATAATTTAATTATCTGTCGTTTGACACTTGTCTCGAGAAAATCGGATTATATTTATCAGATGGAACTCTTTTGATAAGTAAAGGTGCTCGTTTTTGTCTCGACAATCTATATGACTCATAGTCTATATCAGTTATAGAGTACAAGTTTGTTTATCAAAATTCATGATATGGATTAAGGCCGACTTTCCGCTGATTAAACGCTGAATTGAAGAATAGGCCAGTGAAATCGGCCAGTAACCACTTGCTACCCAATCAAATCCTCACATTTTGCATTTTTAAATAGTCAAGATACGTCAGCTAAGGGCGCCTTATTCAAATATTAAATGTTGGTTTTCAAATGAGTTTAAAAACAAAAATGCAAACGTGTTAAAATTTTTAAAGAGAATTTCTAAGATTGTCACATTAAAACATTTAGTATTTTTACGGTCAATAACCACTAATCGCCCTAGTTAAGAATCAAATGGTGTTTTGAATCAGACTATTTCTCTATATTTTACGCTTTCACTCACCGTTGTCGACAATTCAAGAACTAGATTGTTGATATACAATGGGTTTTTAGTTAAAATGGTAAGATAGTGAATTGGCTATGCTGTAAATCGGCTATTTTTCTGTAATATCTAAATTAACTGAAACCGATCTAAAATGCAATTTTACATATATCCTGTTCAGAGGAAGTGAACACAAATCTCGAAAAAGCGATATCATTGTGTTGTAGAATAGGGATTTTAAGCGATGGGTGAGAGAACAGGCCGCCGGTTGGCCTAACAGGGACGGTCATTTCCTAGTATAGTACATTCAAGCGTTTTTTGTGTTCACTCCTTCTGAACAAGATATGCATAAATAGCTAATTTCAAATTTTTTTGTTATTCTTTTCAAATCGGCAAAAATCTTAAAATTGGAAAATCGTGTACGTAAAACCTAAGTATTCAATTTATGATACAAAAAGTTATGCCCGACAATTAATATTTCGGTAACCTCAATAGAAATGTAATGCTTTTTTAAAGAGCCTCTTTATCTCTTAACAGTTCTATAACTCTAGAATCACCAAAAAAATATTTTTTCTGAAATTAAGCCGATTGACTTTCTCACGGTGAGAATCTCACCATTTCAAAGTACGCTCTGATTAACGAACTTCATTCTATCAAAAGCAGTTTGAATTTGGTCCTATGCTGATGTTAAAAAATTTATAATTTGAAGAAAATATTGTCGACGTAGAATAATCAAACGGTAGTTTTTAAGCCGATTTTGTTTACAAACTATCTTTCATTTTTTGGTCAATTAAAAAAATGTGAAAACTAACTTTCCTTGAGCACCCTAATTGGCAATATAATTTTTCAAGTAAAAGTATAAGGTTTTACTATTTTCTATGTTCTTTCAAATTTGTCGTTTGTCGCAAAACTGTCTCGTCATGTCCGAGATGGTAATCAATTGAATTGTTCTACTTAAAAAACTTTGCTGCATTTCTCAGGTCTACGCGAATCGGCGACTTACAATGCAATTATTTTGGGGGACAGTTTTTCACACCCTTGTAATCGAAAGTGGTTTTTTCAATTTGTTTGTTACGTAGCAATTTTTGTTAAAAATTATATCGCGAGTAAATCTCAGTTACTGGTTTTCTTTAACAAGGAAAATCCGAAATCGAATTTTAAGAACTCCGATTCCTACTATTATTTTCACTGCGTTATGATTAAAACTCACACCACCAATAAAATTGTATTCAAAAAACTCATGTCGGCAAAAAATAAAAATAAATGTTGATTTTTATTCTTTTCAAATTGTACGCTTTAATTTTATTTCCGATTTTTTGCTTAACCCCCTTATTCAAAAGTTAGATTTTGGCCCGGTTCGTTCCCTCTTTATGGTTCATAAGATATGAATCGTTGGACAATTTTACCGATATAAATTAAATCATATATATAACTACAAACTGTTTGTAACAAACATATTCACTTCGATGCCCGAGTACCTTAAAAAAAATTTTCCCATTATTTATAAAGCAAAAAAGACTTAAAGGCACTCGATCATCGTAATGGATACACAAAGTGACCATATACAGTGCGTGATCACTGATGGTCTCATTAACCACAAATTGCTCAGTTTGCTGAAAAGCTTATATTTTCCCGACTAGTCAAAATTTTATGGAAAAATCCTCTCAGTCACCACAAATTGCTCTTGTTGTCAGAAAGTCATATATTTCCGACCAATCAGAACATTCGAAAACTAAAACATTAAGCACCACGAATCGTTCAAGATTTTTGAAGAGCTCTTGTTGGTCAATTAGTGGTAAGTCACCACTGGTGACCAATTGTATTTTTTTTTCTCAACGGAACTCCATCTTAAAAACGTTAATTATCTTAATTCGCATCCCACTGATGTTGTCTAAGTGATTTTTTGAGTGATAACACACTGATCAAATTGAGCGGTCCCAATATCAAGCATCCTTGCCTATTATCATACTCAAGACAATCACTAAGACAACATGAAGAGAATTCGAACACGCGCTATAGAGATAGTAAACGCTTTTGAGATGGAGTTTCTACGGGAAAATAATATAAAGTATAATCACATGACTTCGATTTTTTTTAATTATGACACTTATTTCAATTTTGAGCACGACAATACTTTTAATTTTTGTCCGGAAACAATCAGATTGTGTTTTAGAGACCAATAAAAAATATAACTAGAAATATCACATTAAATCTTTAAAAAAACTCAAAATAGGAAAAAATGTTGCATATCTGAAATTTTGATCCCAAACCCACGCGATTTGCGTTATACTCGCGTTTTAACACTGAGATAACTGGAAATGATGACGTTGACCAATAAGAGCTTCAAAATTTAGTTGAAACGCGAACGCGAATCGCGAGGCCTTCAGATCCCAATCTTTGATACCATTAAATCGAAATTATCTAAATCCCGAATTTTCATTTTGTACGCACAGATTCAAAATATAAGTTTAAACAAAATGACAGACATAAAATTATATAATTGCGGTGAATCTTTACAATATCTAACCTTCATTTATTTAGGTACTGCTGATGTCCAAACAATTGCAGAAATGATCAGCTGGAGTCCAAAATTTAAAAATATTTAAACCGATATTTAGACTTAAAAAAAGGTGAGTCGATTTAAATAATCATGAATAGAGATAAATTATTTATCGGAACGGCGATATTTCCAGCTAAGATTTGTTTCCACAAACTGTTTAAGATTTCAAACCGAAAAAATTATCCTGTTGCACCAATATTTTTTAATGATACTTAAAAGCAAAATTAACTGTTTGCTTTAATAACAAGATCCATCCGGTATGAACACATGTGATTTGCGGCATTTTAATTGTGATTATCGCCTAACCCTCGGACAATTACCAGAAAATCTTGAACTCAACATTGTTTTCATTGATATCCAATTCAATTTTAAAAAATTCAAAAAACAAATCAACATTTATTCCGAATGAAATAATTAACATTTATTCCGGAAAATAATTTAATAGCAAAAAATTATTGTTCTTCTATTTTCAAGGCCTCACTTAATAAATCACTTTATTACAGCAGGGTGCGGCGTATAGGTGAATGCGTATAGGTAAAACCCACGCAAAGTTGCTAGTATAGTATGTCAAATTTGTGCCGCGGACCGAAATGTCCAAAACATAAATTATATTTGTATTTGCTCGTTTCATTTTTCAATCAATTTACACTTTCAAAAATACTATTTATCTAGTCTCAAATTAAACAAATAACTTAGTCGAAATATAGAGGTTTTAATAAATCAGTTTGAAAATCAATGAAAATTTTATTTTCGTTATGCATGCAGTGTTGTGAATAAAATAAGACTAATTTTACAAAGTTAATGTGACTGTATGCTATTTTGCGTGAGTGAAGCTTTTTAAGTGAAACTTAACCGTTAATATAAATCTCTGATTTATTAGACAATTTCCCTACAAGACCAAAATAAGAAGTGGATTCTACGATACGTTTGTATTTTCAAACCCCTTGATTAAGGGGGTTGTGGGTGCAAGAAATGTGGGATTGTGGGGAAATAGCCCTCTCCTCAGCTGGACTGGAAGGTTGATACGGCAAGATAAGAATAATAATGAGAAAAAAAATACGGGTTCTCAATCACACACAAAATCGGATAATCGGTCAATTTGTTTCAAATTGATAAAAATAAACTTTATGAAACATAGGACATATGTTATATTTTTGTACGTTATTTCGTTGAAAAAATTATTCTCTGTTGTTTTTATACGTAAAATAAGTTCATTTAGTTTAATTTCACAGCGGTTTAGTTTGTTGTCAGGTTGTTGTCCAGGGCGTACGCGGTAGAAATTAAATGCGTGGGCGACGCTTAACGAACTTAAACAATCATATTGTTATTTTAGGTGGTGAAATGAGGCGAGTGATACCATGCGTGGCAAACATGATATTTCATTCATTTTATTGAGAATAAATTATTGTTATTTGACAGATACTAGTAAAAAATATTAAATTTTGTGTCCATCGCATGGCATCTTTGTCGACCACAACCCCCTTAAGTGACGTTAAACTCTATTTCAATAACACGTCAATAACCACGTTAACAGCCACCCAGATAGAGTATAACGTTAATCGCAGTCCAATACAATATTTTAAATATTTTGGAGAATTTATCTCTGGCTGTTGAATTTGTATTTTGTCATTCTTGGTTGTTTTTCGTTAGTAAAATCTTTAGGCAGGAATCGCTGAAATGCTGTTATTCAACCTTCCAAAATTTTGTAACGCTAAAATTTCACGTCATTATTTTTTTTTGATTAAAAATAGCCTACATTGTAGCAGAATGCTCAAAATTTTAATCCAATTTGTATCTTTATGGTTCAAAAAGGAGACATCAAATTTATACCGGTAAATATAAAATTTTAATACACTAATGTACTTACATTATTATTCATTTAATGTTTTACTTATTCAAGAGGATTTGTTATAAAGTGCAGGTCTCCGACAATTGTACCTTCTTTGCTAAGTATACAGTTTTTCTTGAATTGACCGATCTTGTTGCCGGATTTTTTTTCGAACTTACCGATATTTTTTGCCGGTTTTTTGAGAAGTTGCTGCTTTCCAGCCACTGCAAGGTTACTTTGCTAATAGTTCTTCTTAATTTAAGAATTGACGTTGAACTTAAGATGAAATATAATTTTGCGTAGCCGCGCTTTTTCGTGTGTCCCTTATCTGAGCGTTTCTGTATAGGCTACCATATTTTTTTTGTTGAGATTTTTTTATACTAGGCACGGCGGCTCTAGTCCCTTGTTACTCCCTAGGATTTATGTGTACCTGGCAAATAAACTCGACGCTAAAATTTTTTTCTTTGCTCTAAAGCTTCTCTGTTTTCTTTTATTTTATTTTGTATTTTGTTCTTCTCTATTTGATTCTCGAATTTTCAACGGTCATTTTTTGGTTCTCTGTATTGTTAACGTTATGGCTGTACAATTAAAATTCTGGTACCACTGTTACAGTATGCTATTTTGCGTGAGTGAAGCCTATCAAAAAAAACTATAGAGTTGATATACATTTCTAATTTATTAGACAATTTCCCTACGAAGCCAAAATAAGAATAGAATTTTACTATAATTCTGTATCTTCGAACCCCTTCATTTAGTAACGCTAAACTCTATTTTAATAACACGTCAATACCCACGTGGTGTTAACATTGCAATTAACGTTTCATAAAAACAAATCATATCTATATAATTATTTATATAATCATAGTTATATAATTTCAATTAGAATATGACAATTGAAGAAATATAACTTAAATGAGTGCTTCATAAAAACTTTATAAAACAATTATAGATTTCAGAATTGGTAGAAAGTTGTTGATACCCCAAGTTCTTCGTCTTTTTAGAGTTATAATAAACATGATTTTCGAAACTTAAAAATATTGAAATTTGTTCACTGAATTTCTGTAAGAACAATATAAATATTTATCAATTCTAATGATAAAATATGTTTATTTATTGAAACTATTTCATTGAAAACATTATCTTATCAAAATCTCATAAGCATTATGCGGTCAATTTTATTTCAGTCCAGATTTTTTGTACTTGACTTCTCAAGGATTTCGTTTTAAAAAATAGAATAAATATTATGTTCAATTTTTTATGATATTAATAAGTTCAAGATTTTCTTCTGGGATAAATTGATTTAAATCTTGAGAATTATTCAAAGTTTTAAACAGCTCGTTTTAACGAGTCATCCGCTGCGATGAACTTATCCGAATAATCTGTAATTTTTATAGAGATCATTATATAATTTAAGATAACGACGAAGTTAAATACACAAACAAACTCTTTTTCTAAACGTATAAAGTTATACCGTTAATAATTATAATCTTCTAACCGAATAACTATTTGACTATGTTCAATCTTGAGTGGTTTTATTTTTAAATACTAAAATTAAGTATAAATTAAATTTCGTAGTAGCCTTTGATTGAGAGTTGTTTGAATTGTAAAAAATTATTTCCATCGGTCAGAAAGTGATAGAAAAATAAAAGACCTTTACGTTTGTTTTAATCTTTAAAGTAGAAAATCATTAATTGAAACCCCTAGAAATTAATTTCGCAATTTTTATTTTGCTTATACACATCTGTAAAAATTTTCGATGTATCAGGAATGTAAGTGGCCAAATAATGTTTTTCGGACCAACTTTTTTCTAAAAATTTAGTTTTTGGGAGACAGAATCACAAATTTTCAAAAATAAGCAGCGTCGAACTATCGATTCTGGATTTGTTTTCAGATAATTAAAAACAGACAATACGACAAATTGCAATATGTTGATCACGTGATCATCAAAATTTTCTTGTCACATTTTTTCTTTGCTCTCAAGAAGGGTTTCAATAATCAGTTATTCTTTAAGTCGATTTGTATGGTGGAAACGCTAGCTTCAATTGAACATCCAAATTTTTCGATGCTTATTCGCAGTTTTTGAAGTTTATATCAAATTTTATAGTTTTTTCGGAAAAAATAAATCAAATTTTTAAGGATTTCAGGTTAGGCTTGAACAGAAACAATGATCGAGAATTTTTGTCTCGTTATTCTAGAATTTCGGCAAAATTATTAATGACTATGTANTACCCCTTTATCACTTTTTGGTTAGAATGCGTAGCCACTACTCCTTTTAACGTGTGATTTTAACGTTGTGGCTACGCATTCTAACCAAAAAGTGATAAAGGGGTATACCGTATACAACACTTATCAGGGGCGCCTGATTAAGCCGTCACTTGTTGTGCAGGCGGAAAAAGAATCTTGTATTATCCCTGAAAATTCGGTGTTATTTGCAGAAATAAAAATTTCCAAAAAACACCGAGTGATTGCATTTAAAAATTTCTGCGTCGTTTTTACAGTATCAAAAAATACGTCAGCACGTTATTTTTCAGATTGATACTACTTTTTATCGGGAACCTGATTCTTTGCTCGAGAATCATAATTATTACCATTAATTTTTGAAATAACTAGACTGATTTGGGGTAAGAAAGTAAATGTCTAATTGTCATTTTCCAATTATTTCCGTGAATACCCCTTTTAACCAATTTCGTGTAATAATAAGGCATTAACATCTTGTGAATTATCTTCAAGGTACTAAAAAGATTTTGCCTTGTTCTGTGGTCAATTTTTACATAAGAAAACCAGAAATCGCAAACTGTCGAAAAGCATAACAAACGTTTTATATTATATAACGAATAAGGGAGGTTCTGGAATATTGACTATCAAAACGCATAAAAACGTTTTTTTATATTTGTGGACATATCAAATGAAACGTAAAGAGTACTAAACTTCAAGAATGTCGTGAAACTTATTTTGACATTTTTATCGAGGTATGAATTTCAAGTTATATTTTTCAAGATTTGCTGTTTAAAATAGATGTAATTAAAATTCAATACAGATAAATTTTTCCAAAGAGCATGGGTTTGGCTGGCCATGCCCCTCGTTTACCATTTTACTAATCTTTCTTTCACGAAAAAAAGCTCAAGTTCGATAAAACTTAAATGATTCGACTTAGGAGACGATTTCGTGGATTTTTTTTTCATTTTTTCGAAAGGTGAATTTCAAATTCTATTCTCAAAATTTTCTGTTCAAACCGAAAAAATTTCATATATAAAACGAAAAAATAATATATCTATGAAACGCAGAAATGACCATGTTGAAATAAAGAAATTTATTGATTTGGCTGACGAGACGATCAAGAATATCCCTTTATCACCTTTTGATTAATCTGGGAGATGTGAGTTGAGGGAGTCAATCCTAACACTCCTAAGACCCCTTCTAGCCACTTATGAGGCCGCTTTCTCTTCTTTTCAGCCCACATCTATTAGATTAATCAGAAGGTGATATAGGGATATTGAAGTTGGAATGACCAAGCCGTTAGAAATTCTTGAAATCTTTAATTTTTAAAAGAAGCGGAAGTATTTTTTAAGTTCTTGGCTCAAATTACTGAATTTTAAAATATATTCAATTAACTCTTAAGAGGGAGTGTTCTAAAACGGGATGAGTTTTCAATCCCGATCCCGCCCGGTCCCGACTCATTAATTTTTTTTTCAATCCCGATCCCGAGTGTTATATCGTTTTTAATCCCGATCCCGAGGTCGGGATTTCCGATCCCGACTTGGATCCGAATTATCCCGTTTTTTTTTATAAAAATATATTTCTGTTATTTATCCTACATTATGTTTCGACATTAAGGGCCTCGGTGCATTTTGACAGATACGGATATGGGCTTTTGATGAAAACTGTTCACAGGGTTTTTATATTCTTCTCAATATACCACCAAAGTAATGTTTTAAGCTCCAGACAACTTTTGTGACTACAGAGTTTTTGAGTATTGCTTTTCAAGAAAATTTTGAGTTCGATTTAAATTTTGCGGATTCGACTAATTATGAAAAATTTTTTAAAGAAGTTCGCAACATTGGAAAAAAATGCCTTATTTTTTGTTTAAATTTTTTAAAAATTATTTGTTTCAAATCAACGAATAAAACTCTTCAAACGGCTACTCTAACTTTTCGCGTAGATGACCACATATTTTTTATACGCTATTTTTAAAATCATCTGACATTTTTTCGGATTTTCGGTCGAAACTATTTGGAAATATTTTGAAAATTTTTCTCTTTTCTTGTTCAAAATTTTTCAAACTTTTATTTGGAATCCTTAGCTGAAAATATTGGGAATGGCTACTTTCACTATATTTGAATATGTCTTCGTTTTGTTTCTTCACTCTTGTTTATACTTTTTAATCATACTTTTTGAAACGAAACTACGGTTCGGCAGAAATCCATCAAAGCCGTATTTTATGCCGAATTTAAATATTGTATCACACCTTAACTTGTCAAATTGGGTAAGCCGACCCATTTTTTTCGATGTGATAAAATTTCGGTTTTTCCGTCTTTTTTCTAACATTTAAATTTTCGATTTTGGACGTAGAAATCGTATTGAAATTAAATTAAATAATTCAAGCTGTGGTCGAGACCGTATTTCAAGGATTCTAAGTAATAAAAAATAATAATAAATTTTACTTGTAATTTAGACACCTTGATAGCAAAAGCGCGTTTCCCATCCCGTTTTTAGAACACTGCTTAGAGGGTGGAGAGGCGACCTTTGAAAAGCGTTTGAAACAATATCTTGCAAAATTTTATATTTTTCTGAATAAAGTGACTATGAGAAAATTCTCCTTTAGGAAATTATTGTCGGTCTAGCTCGAAAACTAAGTGAGATATGAAGTTGACATGAAAAAAAGAAATTTGCATAGCCGTTCTAGTATAATAAAAAATATCAAATATCAAAATAGAAAATCATAATTTTTGACTTACTGTCAATTTTGTCTAGCGCGCCTCTTCATGTTCAGTGTGAGAGACACAGGGCCTGTTTCAAAATTCTGTATAAAATTTTTTTTGTCTTAATTGTTCAAGCTCATAGATATTGGAAAAGGCCTCAAAAACGCGTCAAATTGGCGATCGAGATAATTCTAGGGCAAATTTCAAACATATTATATGAAATTGTTATTCTAAATTTGAAATCATTTGAATCGTGAATTATTGATACTGGCCGATAAAAATATTTGATCAACTTTATTTTTTGATCAATTCATCTAAACTATGTTCCGTTGTCTCACAATCTTGCCTCAAAGTGAAAATATGCCTAAATACCTCCTTTTAAGGGGGAACCTCCTCGTCAATTGAAGCTCAAACAAAAACAAATCGTTTTAGTTTTATATTCAGAAAATTTTTTCCAGTATTTAACTTTTGGGTTCTACAATGTGTAATCTTTAAGATATTCGCCTTTAAAAAACACAAAATCGTGTTTTCCCATAAGGGGTACGTGATATGCTATACCTTGATCTTTTCAGTTAATGTTCTAGAACTTAACATCAAAATTCTAGAATATAAAATGTCGGATGCAAAAATATATTGTTTGAACTTTCTTATGCAAAAAAAATTGAAACTCCAACTACCTTGGGCTTTCTGCAATCAGCATTGAAAAAATTCCTAAATATAGGCACTGGTGCCTTGGCGGAACTTTTTTTCTGTGCTCACAGGGGTTAAGAGTTCGATTGTGTTTTTGAAGTTCCAAAACATTTGATCTTTTATCAGTAATAATTTTGGCAACAGTGTTAAATCACGTGGGGTTAATTATTTCGAGCAGAAATCAAAAAATTTAATTACAATTAAGAAACATTAATTCTTTATATTCTCATTATGATTATAAATGTTTGTGACTATTAGATTGTTTCGACATTGTAATTCTGAATTCAAAAAATATTTATCTGATAAAAAATTCGTTTTCTTCTCGGAAATGCACAAAAATTATAATTTTCGGAAGACACTTAAAATCTTGAACATGCATATTTTCAAGATAGATAGAACTACGGTAATAATAAGCTTTTCACGGCTTTAAAACGGAAAATATCCACCCGAGAAATTTTACACAACGTTTGTAATTTGTTTTGGAAGATTGAAAAACAATTATAATGCTGAGGAAATAATCAAAATTTTGAAATGCATATTTTTCAAATAGATAGAACTTAGATAAAAATACGCTAAGTAAAGTCGAAATATAAGGAAGTTAACCGAAAATTATGTATCCGAGAAAGTTTACTCAAAGTTTATTTTGTTTTTTTCGAAAAAACACAGCAAAATAATAATGCTGAAAAGACAATAATAATCTTGAAAATGCATACTCAAAAAAAAAAGAAAAAAAAGTTCAACTCAAAGTTCATTATCTTTCTTCATGAAAATGCACGAAAAAATTATAATGCTCAGAAGACAAACAAAATCTTGAAAATTCATATTTTCTAAATAGATCGAGCTTAGGTCATAATAAGCTTAGTAAAGCCGTGAAAAGGAAAATATTTATCTGGGAACGTTTAACCAAAGTTCGTTTATTTTCAAAAAATTCAAAGAAGTTATAATGCTGAGAAGACAATCAAAATCTTCAAATTGCATATTTTCTAAATAGATACGGCTAAGGTCATAATAAGCTTAGTGAAGCCGTGAAACGGCAAATAAGATTACAGCCAAGAGAAGTCATTGTTTTTCTGTTAATTATGACATAATTAACAACATGAATTCATTCTAGGGTGGAGCTTAGATTGACTTTGACATCAGTTAAATTTGCTGTTATTTCCAAAAGGTTCTGAATAACAAAAATTCAACATAAATCAAGGCATCTAAAACTCTTAATTATTAACGTTTTATATCGATTACGATGCCCCTGGTAATTTTTTGCCACTTTTCAGTCATTTTTATTATATAATTCGTCTTTTGAAGACGACTCATCTGACTCAGTTCTAAGATATCGCAAGCTGAGCACAAATATAAAGTGAAACATAAATTTAAAAAAATGATCCAAATCAGATCATTGTTTCAAATTTTCGAACAAAAACTTATAATTTAAACATTACAGAGAAAAATCCAAAAGTGGTCCCATAAGGACCAATTTTTATTTTATTATTCACTAGATATTTGTGCTCAGTTTGAGCTATCTAACAACTTAATCGGATGAGTCTTTTTCAAAATCCGAATTATATATAATTTTTTGCTTAAAAAGTGGCAAAAAATGACAAGGCCCCGTAGAATATGTGGATAAGACCAATTATAAATATCATGGACAGTAATTAAACTAGGATGAAATAGGAAAAAATTAAGAATGCACCTGATAAGAATTTTGGTCGTCAATTACCAGTAAGAAAAATATTCTTTTAAAATCTTTCGTTAAATTTACTTGCCGGACAAATTTTATTTTTTTTATCTGGTACAGTAGATAACGGCAAAAAAAGTTTAAACGTAGATTGCCCCGCAATTATCATCAAAAAATTACTTTCTCTTGATTGGCTGACGTGAATTCTATTTCTAATTTAGTTATGGTTACATGAGGCAATAAAGAGGAAATTATTAAATTAAATTTTTGCCCCTCGTGTTCAAATTAACTCCTGGTTTGTAAAATTTTCTGAGAGAAACGAAGATTCTTTGGCCTTATTTTCGAGCAATCTTAGGGGACTTCGACAAAGTTCGGCCCGATTTCAATTTACAGGGTGTAAGGTTTTTCCCTTCTTTTTTCCAAACTGGTTACACTTGATTTCCGCCGTTTTGATTGGTTGAATCTGAGTAAACTCTTTTGACAACCAATCAAAACGGCGGAAATCAAGTGTAACCAGTTTGGAAAAAAGAAGGTAAAAACCTTACACCCTGTAAATCATTTAAAATTATTAAAATTTAGATTTTCTCATTCAAAATTTTTGGCCTTTAAAATGTCGAATTTAAATAATCAAATTTTCTCACCGAGCTTAATCAATGTCAGTTGATCATTTTGTCAATTTTTTGATTCAATTAATTTCGAAAAGTTCATTTTTTTTATCAGCGTTAGAATAAGGGATTTAAGGAGGTTCTCGAATAATAACGGAAATAGGATTTGATTTGATGGTCAATCTTGTTAGAAATTCAAATTTTATTCGTTTGTGAACTCTAAATTAATTTTCAAAAATAACATCGTCAAAGATTAATTAAGATGCGATTTTAATAACGTGGCTTTTGAAATTTAAAATTTTCAAGTACAGTTGGAAAAAAATGTATATCAAAATGGTTCAAACTTAAATGTTTCTTTCTAAATTAAGTTTTTTGAGGATTTTTCACAGAATCATAAATAAGCCATTTTTCACAGTCAACTCATCAGAATAATGTTAAAAATAACGAACTCTTGGCAAAAAATTTTAGATGTTTTTGCATACTAGTACATTTTTGATAAACGAAATTGTTCGTCAAGTTTTATAAAATCAGTTTTTTATTCGAAAAATTTGAACATGAAGATCAGCAATACACGTGATTAAGGGAATTGTGCTGGGCCATGTGCTAGGGACAAATAAACCTATTTTGAAAGTCAAATATTGTTTGTGAGAATTAAGTTGACATGGTAGTTTTTAATTTTATATCGAAGTTCTAACCCTAGAAGGGAGGAATGATTTATTTTAAAATATACTTGAAAACAAACCAGTAATTGGATCAAACTTAATTGCTTATTTTTCTTTCCAGTGTTGAATACAGTCATATTCACACATCCGAAAATTACATTAAGCCGATATTATTTGTCAGAAAATAATTCTCTACAATTTAATCTTCATTTTTTTCATAAATTTATGTTCGGTCGCGTGTTAAATTTCTTGGTCATTCATAATTATACTTAATTATAGGCAAAATGTAATTGTTTTCACAAAATAACTTACGAACGATACATGCTAAGTTATTTCTCTTTTCAAGATAATATTCTTTGTTCTCTCATGTAACTTTTTATCAACGCTGATTTGAATGCTTTTCTAGATTTTTCGCAATCATGCTCGAATTATAAGTCCCGGATATGAAATCATAAATTTTTTTTTGTAATTTTCTAAAATATATTCCATACAATTTTGAAATATCGTTTTTCGAATGAACTGTGAAAAATAATATCAAGAAACTGAAATTGTTTTTCATGATACTGGTTTTTCATGTTTCCAGCGACTTGGATGTTCAAGAAACTAAAAACTAATAATTCTTCTATTTTTCAATTGCAATCGATTTCTTAGAAGCGTGTCCGCAGTTCGAAATAACTATTACACGCACAATCCCCCTTAAACAAATTTGCAAAATATTTCATTTTTCGATTATATTTCTGTACTATAAATGGTGTGGATAGTTTGCTACCATGTTAGTCGACCCATGGAAATAGTGAGTGGATTCTTATGAAACTTCTTGAAGGAAATTGAATTTACAAATAAAAAATTATTTTTTTTGTTGCTGTAATGCACATAATTTCAATTTAAAGATTCGTACAAACAAGAATATATCGGTCAGCCTAGCAGAGGAGGTGAAGTGTTTTTTCACAAAACGTACAGTACAAAAAAGTCTTGATAAAGTAAAAAGATACAACTCATACCAATATATGAAACCTGCACTGAAAGATAGGCTTGTTATTAGGCTTGGTTATGAGCATTTACAATCTCATTTTAAAATAATTACCCGAAATTTTCAACATAACTTCGAGCGTAGCCATACTGAGAAGTTTTCTATAAAAACAATGCGTCTCAGTCTGAACGTTCAAAAAGATGAAAATTTCTTCGCGTTGTTCTCCAAAATGGGCAGTTAAATTTTTTTTGTATTTTTATCGCCCAAACTATTTTTGAAGTTTTGCTCCCGTTCTAGATTTCCTGACTTTTTGAGTCTACTTATTTTCAACTGTAAAAACTTTACTTTTGAAAAATGGTATAATAAACCGAAACTAGTCAAGTAATAAAACACTTTTGAAAACAAGAATATGTAAAAAATAAACCCTAAGTGGTTAATTTTGACCGCAAATTGATTGGTGGACACGCTAGCTATCGACATAAACTCAAATTTTATCCTCATAAGTTTTCCATCGAAACCTTCTTCAAGGACAAAAAAAAATAGACCAAAATTTTCTGTCAGCAATGTTGATAAAAAATGCTCAAAACCGAAACTACATGTACTGTACATGTATTTATTTTCACAATGAAGAAAAAGTTCTCTCCTGACTTAGAATTGAAATAATAATTCAATAAGTTTTATTCAAATTCTCCATATTTTAAAAACATTAAAATGAAATGGTGAACGTTTTTTGTTGAAGCCTCAAATCATGAGGGGTACCCCCTGAAATGTTCAAGTGCTGTCGAGACAAAAAGTGATACGTTAAAAATGTTTTAGGTAAGAATTAACTTATTCAACCGATTTTTTCGATAAAGTATCATTGGACCCTCTTCGAAATTCTCTATCTGTTTAAATAGCAAGATAAAGTATAATAGAGCTCAGAAAGCCATTATATTGTATCAAGTACAACGTATCACTTTTGGTATCGACGCCACTTGAAAGGCGGTTTACTCCAAGATTTCATTTATGGAAGTTTTCAATTATAATTATATATCCAATAATTATACACACCATCGAAGATAATTTCAAAAACTGAACTAAAATCACCATAAATAGGAGTGGTTTATCACGTTCATAGCTAATTATAGTATTTTAGGTACAAAATCGTTTCCCGCTCCACTGCAAGACGGATCATTTATCGAAAAAAAACATCTTGCTCAACTCTAAAATTTTAGGTAGAAATCGTCATCACAAGAAGACTGCTAGCCAATGTTATTTTGCGAATATTTTTATAAAATTTATAATAGGTAAAAATTTTGAAAAAAAACCCAAGAATACTTGTTGGAAATTCCTTGCAACATTCTTTGAATGAACGCCCAATCTAAAAATGTATTTTAAAAGGTAATTTTAACATTTGTTTTTAACCTTTACGTCATGATAATTTAAAAGTGACTCAAATAAGGGACTGTCCATTTTGTAACGGGGGGTCATGCAAAGCAAAATATCATGAGTGTGAAATGCTACGTTGGTATCTCAAGGTTTTCTCCTAAAATTTACAGTACTTATTTTAAGAAATAATTCGTTCGAATCAACTAAAAATGATTTTTACTGTGATAGTTTGAAAAAAATTTAAATGCATAGTTTAAACACGTGACCGTTTTACCAAGGAATTAGAGCTTTCAAAAGAGTATTGTTTTATAAAAAATTACCTCGATCGCCAAGGCAAAAACTCTATAGGATTTAAGGGTGGGTCAACCCTATAAAACCTGATTTCTGACATTTTGAAATCTATTTTATAGTAGGTATTATCAAGCCCAAATTTCTCAACATACGCAAATTATGATCGATTTAAAAAGGATTTCTTAAATCATTATATAGGGATAATTTTGTACAAGCAATATGCGATTGGCATGATTCATTCTTCTCCGCCAGACAATTCCGTCAAATCTTTAGGCTTATTTTTATGAAATTTTGCTTCACATGCAAGAAAAGCCCTCAAGAAAAACTTGATTTTGGGACCCTTGTTTAAAAAAAAGCAATTTTAACAACGTGTCTACAACTTGGATAAATAATTATTCTTTTTTCAAAACCTAAGGCGAGGATAACAACTTTGTATGCTGTGTTTTGGCGACTCACAGAGTCGGTAACATTTTCGAAAATTCTCCTGAGGCGCCTCGGAGTGAAAATTTTAAGAAAAATCTCAGAATATCTAAATTTCTATAAAACTGTTTAAAATAATATTTTGATATTCTTCATATTTCTTACTCGAGGAGAGTTGCCCCTCCCCCCTAAAAGATTTTCTCCAGCAAAAATTATCATTAAATTATCATTAATTCAGCAAAAACCGAATTAATCACGTGACTGTGAAATTAGGTAATAAGATTTGGATTAATAGTTTTATTTTTTCGAAAGGTACTCACACTCACCCCGAGAAAATTTAAGGGAATTTATCGATTCGATTGAATGTAAATTAAACAGGATAAACCCCTGCATGTGACTGCAAACAAATAACCAGATGTGACCAGATAGATGTAACCAGATAGTTAATAGTGCTACTTTAGGTTCCTGAGGTCAACTTGCGGGAAAATTTATGCGTTGTTTTTAACTGTGAAAGTAATGATGAACACTACGTATCAATTTGAACGCAGGTCGACCTTGAGGTTCTGTAAAACCATATCATCAGCATTAGTATATAAGAAGNATATATACATGTTTTATTCTTGTGATCGATCCATAACGCACGACATTTCTCGTTATTTTGGGCTTCAAAATATAAGTCAAATACTTTGCTCGATGAGCACAAAAAAACAATTTGATGGACAAATACATACCCTTAACTGAACAAGTAATGAAAAATAATTTCTTCACATATGGCAAGAAAAAATTTTCAATTCCCAATGCAAGTTTGCCGCATATTTTTAAGCGAGAAATTGGATATGTTTTACAAAAAATGAACAATCTGCCACAGTTGCTAATCACCGTAAAATAAATTGAGGAGGAAATATAGTAATATATGAAGAAATAAGGTTTTGGTATATGTTAAGGTCAAAAATAATGTCATACTCTAACGGACCGTTAGAGTCTAACCCCTTAGTTCTTGATTATACGGTCACGTGATTTTTTCAGGCAATGCTGGAATGACAAAAATATTTAAAATTTTCGACTCAAATTTACTCCAATAATTTGAGTACTTATGGTAAATATCCATTATCCGTACTATTTTTCTAGAAAGTACTTACTTCACGTCAAAAACCTAATAAAGGATCCTTGAAAATTTCCTAGAATTTAATTTCTATGACTCAAGAAACAATGTGATCATTAGAATCACGTTAACCTATAACTGAGGTATAACTTTTGACATAAAAATTACGTCGGGAAAATTTTAGGGTAATTATCATAAAAATTTGAAAGTTCACATAAAAGCATAGTTTGAAAAAAACGTAACGTTATCATCATGAAATAAGCATTAACATAATAATACTATTTTGTTTCAAATAGTACGTAGATCAATTTGAAAAAATAAGGCCATTTTGAAAGAAAACTTCAAAGTTTGCTTCATAAGACTACTATTTATTGTGAGGGTCATCACATGAGTTTATATCCAAGAGTTAAGTTCAAATAAATGGAGGACTAGCAAAATGTTTCTATAATCCCATTGGCATTTAACTGATCATTTGCATTCCGTGAAAATTAAGCAATCTTGAAAACAACCCTTTTGACAAACTTTGTAATTTTGTACAATACTTATCGGGAGCGCTGTTTTGAGCGGTGAGAGAAAGGTCATTTTTTGTATGAAATAACTTAAACCTACGCATGAATCATTGCCACTCAAAACGGCTTCCACGATGAGTATAGTTAAACATTTATTGATTCCAAATAAAATATTCTAGATATCAAATTTTGAAAATGATACATTATTAACTTGCATGTGAGAAAAAGCATTCAGATTCCAAATTTTGGAAATTACAAAAAATTTTTTGCACTCACGGTTCCAAAATCGATGATTTTAGCGCTTATTTTGAAACCAAACTCATTGTTTTTGTTACCTTAAGGAGTACTGGTCGCATTTAGAGACTCGGACATGAAATTTCTAGATTATCTTTAAAATGTTTTTTTCTGAAAATATGGACAAAAATGAGTTGAAAAAAAGTCTTTTTAATTTTCATTTGTCATGAAAAAAGTATTTTTTATCGCGATTTGAAAAAATATTTCATTCATTTTTTTCAAATTTTGGAAATTTCTGAGAATTTGAATAGCGGTTTTCAAAAAGACGAGATACAAAAATGCAAATGTGGTGGAACTTGGGGGTTTTGCGCGTATCCTTAAGGATCCTATACATACAGTTTTTAGGTTTCTGCCGTCAAAATCCAGAAAGGAGTAGTATTTTCCCCGAGGCACTCAAATAAGGCCAAAAAAAAAGTTTTTTGCTCATTTAAGCGCCGGGAAATTTTGAGTTAAACGGAACTTGGGGTTCTGCCCACGTTCTCTGTGGTCAATAAAAGCTATAAAAGTTTTCTTAGTCTTCAAAACTAGGGAGGAGTAGGCTTTTGAAGTGAAATAGTGCCACTTTTGGCAAGGTCGTTCCTGATTGGTCGGCCAATCAGAGGCCTTCGATTTGTTTTGTGAAAGCAAGATTTATGTTCAATTATTCCTAACTGAAATACATAGTTCGTGCTGTTTCTAGTACTTCATTGAGGCGACGCTGAAAACCCTGTTTTTGGCCTTAAATGCGACCAGTACTGCCCTTAAGGGGGTAGTGTCCGTCAAAAAAGTTGGCCTGAAAATCTGAATATAGTACTAAACCACCTCAAAAATACGATTGGTGATTGGTCTCGGTTCCCTTTTCCAATATCGTTCTCCCACAAGGAGGGCGGCAAGTCCTGAAACGGAGGTACCCATTTTCTCATTATTACATCTCGATGGAACTCATTCATGTGTAAAATTGAGCGGATTCTCATGAGCAAAAATATTGTGGTGTTTTTTGTCTGACTTTATAAAAATACTAGATAAACCTTAAAAAAGTGGTATTTTGGCCGGTTTTGGTACCATTTATTGCCGAAAACCGCCTCGATCAGAATTTGGTTTACTAGCTCCTTCGATTCTCATACAATTGCGAAACAATAATTGTGGACTACTATTTTCATTCAGTCATCAAGAAAATTTCATGTCATTCTAAACCCTCAAAATTTTGAATCAGATTTTTAGTACATTATTTTTATACATGTATTATAATTGTTTAGATGACATGAATGAAAAATGTGTCCCTCTATTGTATCGACAATTTGTCGAAAGTAAATGGTTACCAAACGCGCAAAATATCACTTTTCTAAGGTATCAATACTGTTACTTTTATTAAAGTCAGACAAAAAAAATCCACCCACAGATATTTTTTGCTCCATTGAGAATCCGCTTCAATTGCAACACTAGAATGAAAGTTGATCGGATATGTATTAAGGGAGAAAATGGTACCTCCGGTTTTCGACTTTGCCGCCCTCTTGTGGGAGAACCGACGATTGAAAAGCGACGAAACCATCCCCAATCGTTTTTTTAGGGGTGGTTTAGTACTATATCAGATTTTCAGGCCAACTTTTTTTGTGGACAATACCTCCTTAAGTGCAAAAAGGATATGTATTTAAATTCAAGATGATTTGATTTTGCCAGGATTCTTGTATTTTTGAATAAAAAAATGACCTAAAATGTTGAAAATATCATTTATCCAACATTCCATAAGAACAAAATTTGAACTTTAATTTTTTATTACAAACAAATCGTACAGCCTATTTTTCGTATGTAGTCAATTAGCTACCACCAACTCAAAGTCTCGATAATTTTTTTATTCCATAATTGGCTTCAAATACACTTTTTTGACATATTCTTGGGGATTATTAGTTTTTTTGTTAACTGCCCGCAATAATTTTTAGACGTTTTTTCCTAATTGGAATTATCCGATTAGTCCACAAATATCCTGTCTTCGAACCAAGGAGCCTTTTGAAGTGAACTTTTAGCGGTTAAAAATTCAAGACAGAAAAGTTTTTCCCAAAGTTTAAAGTTCAAGTTTTAAAATTTTCAAATCCATGAGCAAGTTTCTAATAGTTAAAAAGAATTAAAGGGCTGATTCTTTAACATGAAAATTATTACGACTTTGTTCTTTGTTGTGATAATTCTAGCAACCTAAAACAAATACGAGATTATAACGTTAAAAGCAGGATTTTAAAATTTATATTTTGAGCCGGTGACAAACTTGAATTTTGAAATTTTCATATTTACTTCTGCAATAAATTCGGTTGAGTTTTAAATGAAAATAAATATAATTTTACAGTATGTAAAATTTTTGCTCTCATTATTCTAATTTGGATAAATCTGAATTCCACCGTTTTGATTGGTTTAATCTGGAAAAGAAGTAGGTATTTGCCAAAATTGATCGTTCTCATTGGCGGATAACAAGTTATCCATATTGGAAAAACGGGAGAAAAAATGGTACATACTGTATCACTTCATATTTTCATTATTAATTCGGTGTTCTATCGACCAGAAACGCATAATCTGTGAAGAACTAAGAATCATATTGAATCTGAAATCATAAACTATTAGTAATAGTCATTTACTAAAAGTCTTGTGATTCTTATCCAAAACATACAATGATTTTTTAATTTTTAACAAGAAATTATTTTTGTGAAGGAAATGAGATTTTCAAACTGCATTACAAGATTATCTGTCAGAGAAAATCATTCACTTTGTATTTGAAGCTAAAAAGTTAATATTTTTTTGCGATTTTATTAATCATTCTAAAAATTATATTCTGCTTCTGTTTGTGATGTAAAATAAATGAAGATGATTGGCTGCGGTTAACTTCCTCATGGTTTAGCATAAAATTTTCAGCCAATCAGCCGACTGCGGAATTTGGAGCAAATTTATCAATATTTGAATCGGGCTTCCCGACCACACTCGGTGTTCAGATCTATATCGTGATATACGTAGACAATAAATGGATTATGTCAGTTATTCTGGTTTTAATATAAATTTGATCAGAAACCTTTTTGAAATTATCAAACAAGTTTTCTGGATTAAGGAGGTACCCCTGATGGGAAAACACGATTTTGTAGTTTTTGAGGGCTTATATCTATAAGGGCCTTGGTGCATTTTAACAGATACGGATATGGGCTCTTGATGAAAACCCTTTTACTGGGTTTATATATTCTTCTCAAAATACCATCTAACAGACATAAGTAATGTCTCATAATCAAGGCAACTTTTTGAACTACAGAATTTTCGAATTATTGCTTTATGAGAAAATTTTGAGTTCGAATTTAAATTTTCGAATTCGACAAATTATGAGAAATTTTGAAAAAAAGTTGCTAACATTATAAAAAAATGTCTTATTTTTTGTTCAAATTTTTTTACAGTCTTTGTTTTAAATCAACGAAAAAAACTCTTCAAAATGGCCACTTAAACTTTTTGCGAAGGTGAGCACAGAATTTTTCTGGAATCCTTAGCTGAAAATATTCAGAATGGCCACTTTTACTAAATTAAAATATGTCTTCGTTTTGTTTCTTCGCTCTTGTTAATACTCTGAATCATACTTTTTAACGAAACTACGATCGGCAGATATTCTCCAAGCTCTTATAATCCGTAATTAAAGAAATTTTTTTAAACTTGCCGAATTGATAAGTTGACCCATTCACCGTTTTAAATGTATTTTAATTAAGTTATGCAGAAAAATATTTCTTTCGATTTGGTAAAATTTTGGTTTTTCCGTCTTTTTTCACAAATTTAAATTTTTTATTTTGACGTAGAAATCGTATAAAATAAAATTGAATGAATTTAAGCCGGTGGTGGAAAGCGTATTTAAAAGCTTCTAATTAATAAATAAAAAATAATTAATTTAACTGTTATTTAGACACCATGGAAGCAAACGCGCGTTTTTTGAGTGTTTTTTCAAAAGAAGATTTATAAAATAAAAATAATTGATTTGAAAAAAAACAGATTATTCAAAGTGAGCTCAAAAGTGTCAACTTTTGTTCGAAAAAGATTTCATCTGAAAATGTTGAAGTGCCAAAAAGTTTCTTATCAAGAGAAAAAAATCTTAAAAGTGCGAATCTGTCCAAATGCACCGAGGCCGTTAAGACTACACATTGTTGAACCGAATAGTGAAATATAATGTAAAAAATTGAACGGTGAACTCACATCCTGAAACATAATTAAAGATTACTGATCGCTCAACCAATCAGGAACGTGCTTCAAAATAGGGTCATATTTTGTCGCAAAAAGCCTATTTCTGCGTGAATTATAAAGGTAGGAAAATTTTCTGTAGCTTTTATTAACTACAAAATATGTACGCAGGTCTGTTACTATTGGTTTAAAAAATTTGAAATAAATTCGCTCCAGAATAGACAAAAAACGTTTTATTGAGCTGATTTTGAGGGTCTTGCGCAAAAGCCTATTTTTCCCTGAATATTTTAGTGACAAATTTTAAACCTGTATAAATCAAAAGCCAGTGAGTTCGTGAAGAGCTGTTAATAATCCGAAAAAAAGTCAATTACACAAACACTGAGCTATTTCTCCCAGGGGTCGGCACAATCGGATCGGAATCGGATCGGTGGATTTTGAGGCGAAATTTTGAAGAAAAAATTATGAGGCGACCGATCCGATCCCGATTTAAAAAAAAATTCAGATGTGCCGACCCCTAGTTCTTTCAGTAACTTAGAACGTTGATTTTTTTTTCAATTCAGATTGTAATTACAGCATTTGTTCATAGCCGACAAATTTTTATGTTGTATACATAGTAATTTCTCACGTCAAAATGATGCAAGAATCAATTTTTAAGTGATGTTGGAAAAACGGTTCATCATTTATGAGATCATCACGTCAGAAATTGAGAATAAGACTTACTCAGTTTCAGAATACGTTGCAGACTCAACTTTTGTTCAAAGTAATAACTTGAACCATTTTTGATTCAGCATTATACGAAAGCTCATAGTTTGAACATTTTATAACACAAATATTGCCTGGGGGTAGCAGCGATGTGGCAGACTGGCGTCAACTTAACTTACGAAAATAATTAGTTGGTTTATTATTTTGTGCTTATTATCGTTAGCTGACCAAGAATAAATGTGTATCAGCTCATTAAAATATTTTTTTATCTATTCAAGGAAAGATTTGAGTTCGAACTATGATTTTTGAATTCGTAAATTTTTTCAAAAAAATTCAAAACATTATTAAAATTTCACGCATTTTTCACCCGAAATTTTTTTGGTTTTATTTCTGAAATTTGTGAATAAAAACCGAAAAATAGCAACTTTAACTTTTTTCATTCATGCAGTTTACATATTTTCTGACTGCTGTTTTAAAAAATCATAACATGTTCATTTGTCATTTTTTGTCGACTTTTTTCGCAAAATCAAGTCCAAAATTTTTATTAATGTTTTTTTGAATTTTTTTTAAAAAATCAGGCCGAATCAGTTTGTTATTTTCTGGTACTTATTTGATTTCCGTATTTCAACCGATGGAAAGGTCAATCGAATATCGTTTCTGAACTACTGATGAAATTTACAACATTTGCTTGTAACACCGGTTTGTGCCATTTGGCACGCAATTAATGAAAATTTTATTTTTTTCAAAAAATCTCAATTAAATTTCGGGTGTTATTGCTACTTTTCTTCTCAAAGTCAGGAGATTTTATCAATAATTAAACGCAATTGAAGGTCAATTTTTTCCTAAAAAGCTGTTTTTCTCTTTTTTTCATGAAAAAAAAACTTTCATATTAAGGAATTGTTTCATATGGATAATGATTCTCCACCTAATTACATAACACCCGAAAATGCCTGAAGTTTATAAATATCGCCCTCAAAACATTCTCACATTGGGTCAAGTTGGAAATGGAGTTATAATGAAAAGTGGTGTTTGATATTTTTACAGATACTTAAATATGTTGAGAAATTAAAATATAAACTTTTGCAAGAATGAACACTTTTATTGAAGATAAAAATTGAAAAAATAAATTTTCACCTTTTTTTTACATAAATCACTCCGAAAAAATGTACCAATCTGCCACATCGCTGCTACCCCCTTAAGGATTTATTCTTCTTGATCATAATTTTTCCGCTCGTCGAAAGGTCGACAACTTTTCCGGGTCAGGTCGCGTCGAAACGACCTGCGTTCCGGGTCGAAAATTTCGACCCGGAAAAATCCGATCCCTGGGCTCAACCGAACAATCTTCACAATTAATTTTTTATGATTTTGTTTCTAAAAATATAGACAATACTATAGCTAGCGTGTCCACTAATCAATTTTCGGCCAAAATCGACCTTTTAGGGTTGATTTTCCACATATTCTGGTTTTTGTGAAATTATATTGCGCGTCTTTTGTTATAATTATTTTTTTTCAAAAATCAATATTTTATCGAAAAAATGATAATTCAGTTCGAAAATTCCGGTGTTGATGAATGTCGTCACTAAGGTAGGCCGACCTAGTTTTTATGAAAAAAAATTTGAAAGTTTGGTTTTAAATTTTTTTTTATGTATTTGGAAGAATTTGGTCATGAAAAAATTTCAAAAAATTTTTTTTCATTTTCTTAAATTGGCTGAAATGCCCGCAATTTTTTTTGGAAAATTTTTTTACTGACACCCAAGAACTTTCAGAAGAATCCACCTATTCTTTCTATAAGTCGATATTAATGGTGGACACGCTAACTATAGCCTATACTCCATAGGGTTGCGCACGGTGTAATTTTCGAATTTGTAACCAGGGGTGTTTACTAAAAACCAAAACAAACTTCTAGAGTAAATTTTCAAACTAAAAAAAATATCGAAAAAATAATTTCACGGTAGAGTTTTTCGGGAATTTTTTGGTTTTAATGTTTTAAATGAAAATTTGAACGTGTGCTAGATCTTGCTATAATTTCATTTTACTTTCATTGTGAAATTCATGTAATTTACGACCAGAAACAAACCAAAAAATCAAGTTCCAGCCAAAAAAATTTCGAGTTCAAAATTTTCAAAAACCTCAAATTTGGCCAAAATTTTGGAGAAAAATCTTGAAATCCGCCCACGCAATTTTTCGACTTGATTTTTTCGTTTTGAAAAGTTCCCCATATTGCAAAGTAGCCATAATTTATATTTGATATCACAAACTTCAATTTAAAGCAAAAATAGAAATTTTAAAACAACATAATTTGACCACCAGATGACAAAAAATTTTTTCGGAAAATTTTATTTTTTTTATTCTTTTTCACCTCACAAAGATTTTAATTTAATTTTTTCGAAGTTTGCTTTATAGCCTATACCAGGGATCGGCATGACGAAAAAAAATCGTATCTGATCGGATCGGATCTGGGAGGGGTGAAATAAAAGCTGTATTGGATCTGATCAAAAGCTGTATTGATCAACTGACCCTAAATTTTAATCATATTGGATCAGATCGTATCGAAAAAACGATACGATTCAATAATTCCAATACGATCCGATCAGAGTTTTTGCCAATCCCTGGTCTAACAGTTATAGCAGTACTTTTAATTGTGTTATAATATATGTCTTGTTTTAAACATTTATATCAAATTTTGAAAAATAAAATCTTATTAAAAAAAAATTAAAAATTAAGGTATAGAACTATTTTAGTATCTATACTTAGATAGGTGATAAATTTTCGCGACTCATGAACCCTTCAATGCAAATATTTGTGAACTAAAAATGCAAAAGCAGACGGCTTTCACGCGAGCCCCCTCAAAATAAGCTCACAAGAGTTTTATGCTATTCCGAGGCAAATTAGTGGCGAATTTCTGAAAACCATAGTGACAAGTCTGCTAACAGATTTTGTGATCGATAAAATCTGAAAATAATTTTCTACTCATTATAACTCACAGAAGAGTAAGTTTTTCAAGACATAATATTTCTTAATTTTAAAGATTGTTTTTGATCGGTCAAGCAATCAGTGGTCTTTCATAATTTTTCAGGATGTGAGATTTTGTTTGAATATTCAACAACTTGGTTTAAAAATGTGTATTATTCGAGACATTTGACCTCAATAACCTGAACATCTGCTTGTTGCATGAAAGACCATCTTAACTTTAACTTGTTTTTTCAGCTCTAAATAGTGTCAGAACCAAATATTTGTTCTGTCTTTCATCAAAAAATTGTCTGGATACACACGAAAAATAAAAGTAAAAATAACTTAAGCGCTGAAAAGCTCAGAGCTTTTAACTTAAAAAGCTGAGCCACTCACCCTCTAAATTAGCACTATCTAATCTCACGAATTTTCATCCAGGTAAATCTTCGATAAACGTCAACAAAGATATGTCAACCATTTCTGACTTATGATTTTCTTCGTTAGCAAATAACTTCTAACAAAGAAGTGACGAACGTAAGATATCTCCTGAAGCTTGCTGAACATTTTTTTTTACTAAACTGTTTTTCTCTATTTTCTTCTGGAAAATCTAGCCTTCATTTTATTTCAGTATCCAAATTCCGCATAATTTCAAAATTTTACAGATTTTTGGGGTCAATTTCACTAAAATTGAGGATCTAGGGAAGTTTTCCCTGAAAATTTGGGTGAAAAGTTTTTTCTCGTCCGACCACTCGGTGGCGCTCTTTTCAATCATTAAATCAACCAAGTGGTTGCACCACCAAAATATCATGGTCAAAATTTTCAGCGTGAAAAATAGCCTACGACCTAATTTTCTGTATTATAAGGCGGAACTGTGAAATTACCGAAATATGTCGAAGAATGTCGACATGTTTACTAAAATCAGTGACTCAAAAATAAAAAATTGGGTGGCAGACAAAAGTGACATTCGGACGATTTCACACCTTCTTGTACAATAATTTGAATCTCACAAGAATAAAAATAGACGAAAATCGAATGCTGGTCAAAACAATAGCCACCACAGTTGTGAACTTTTGATAATTCATTTTTTATAATAAAAAAAGTTTACCGAATCTAGAAAGTCTTGGAACGACTTAGAATATTTTTTTTTCGATAATTTTATAACTTTATTCAAAGATTTTGAGTACAATATATAATTAGCGGCAACATATACGATTTGCTATATGTTGCAGGAATTAATACTTCTAATAGTTCAATTTCTTTTGAATAATCGAATCAAGAAGAGAAGGGACAACTTTGCTACTTTTTTTCGCAAGTTTTGACTCGAAACATATCAATGTTTCATATCATCTGTTTGATATATATAATGGTTTTTATATGATTCGGCTTTTAAAAACGACTCATGCGATTAAGTTTTCAGATAGCTCAAACTTAGCACAAATATTTTGTTAATAATATAATAAAAAAATTGGTCTAAATAGGACCATTTTTTATATTTTATTTTCTGAGATTACTGAAATTGTTTAATTATCTGCTTTTGTTCAAATATTGAAAATTCCTGATTCGGGCCATTTTATGTTTATTTATTTTTCTCATAATATTTTTGCTCCGTTTGAGCTATCTAAGAAGTCAATCCGATGAGTCGTTTTCAATAGCCGAATTATATATAAATATTGGCCAAAAAAGTGGCATAAAAGCCTCAGCAAGTACCGTAATAGATGAAATATGTTATATTTTTCAGGTATCTTACATTTCACGCCGACCACTCTGAAAAGCCAAACTCAAAAGCCTAATTTTTAGTTTGTAGCTGAAGTTTCACACGCATTGATACCGATAATTGGTCCGTGAGCTTTCAAATTTGTTAAATACCTACGTGTTTTTGTAATTCAAACGTTTTGATTCGAACAGCCAAAAACTTCGATTGCCACCAAAAATAAGATACACTGTTAGATACACTGATAGATACACCGCCTATCGGTTTGTTTTAAGAATCCAAGGTGGTCGAAAAAGATCGATAACAGCCTATACACTGTATGTTATTGACGTATAAATGCGTTTTTCGAGATTTGAACTATTTAAGAGGGTGGTCGTCGCTAAATGAGACCAAAAAATAATAATTCCCCAATTTGATCCTTAGGTTTTTTATAAAAGTATCGACAATTACAAGCATCAAGGTACTCGTTTTATGTTGATTGATGATCAGGAAAGCATTTTTGATGATTTCAAAAATACTTCGTATGAAATTAGTTAAAATTTCCTTATTTCAAATATTAAAAACCGATTTGTCGATAAACACGAACCAAATTTGGTCAAAATTCTTCCCGATAATCTGCACGAACTCATCAGCTACACATTCATGTGGGTTTTGAATGCGTAAATTTAAAATCTATGGTAGAAATACATTTTGATTGAGACCCCTAAAACAAGGCCAAAATATAGTTTTTTGATAATGCTGGAGCCAAATTCAAGAATAGTCCGAAAATTTCTTCAGTTATCTGCCACCATTTTGTCCGGTCAATTTGAGTTATCTATGATTCTTAAACCTTGAAAACTTAGGGAGAAGATACATTTAAAAAATATTTTGTTCAAACTTATAAGAAGAATCGGCTTAGCCATGATAAACAAGAAGAACTTTCGTTCTTCGAATTATTTTGAAATATGCATGTAAAATTTTTGGTATTATATTATGCCTCTATTATTTCCCCTGTATTGGAAAAAAGTTCTAGAATACCAAGTTCAAAAAAAATTTTGTGTTGAAATCTGTACGGAAAATTCTTTATTATCAAATAATGGTCGAAAATGAATGAATCGAAAACGTTACCATAACTGAAAGAAATAATATTATTAGAAGAAAGTCATAATTGGTCGAAAATTTTGTACTACTATGAGAATTGGCCATTGAAAACCCGAATTTAAACTTCATCAGGCCGGGCCCGAATTTTATTGCAACGGCTTTTTTCGAAAATATAGACAATAACAAGCATTTTGTTCATTAAAAGACACAGATTAATGATTCCATATCGAATTTGGTGGTCGCTAGTCAGCAAAACCTACTCTTTCATCTTCGAACCGGTTTTTATGTCAAAATTGGATGTCTTTTGGCTTAAATTTTACCAAGAGAAAAAACATAACAATTAAGAAATACAAGCTCTGATCCTCGACATTCATTAGAGATTATTATACAGAAATATTTTTAAACCGATGTGGTAACTTTCAAAGTGACCGAGTCGGTGTCTAGTGTACCCATTTGGGTACGCTATGACGCGCTAATCACGCCCGTGCTTTCCGTACCCAAATTGGTCTGCATTATGTTTTTATTAAGGTCAATTTGGGTACGGAAAGCACGGGCCGTGATATAGCCGTACCCAAATTGGTCTGAATGAAAAATATGTTGGGAAAACGCAACGTCATTATTATGCTTCATTAGGGTGGTTGGAGAATTTCACCGACTGCACTGGAGCAGCAGTGATAGGCATGAATTATCCGCAATAAGTAGGGGTCAGTACCGGGAGACTTATCTGCAAAACAAAACCGCTCAGTACGGATTTTTCAGTTTAATGAGGTTAAAATTTCTCAAAAAGAATATTCCGAACCATGAATTTTTGGAGCCTCTCAAGTGGTCCACAAAAAATAACCATTTCGGGCCTTTGAAACGCGGCTATAAAGGAGATTTATTATGATTTTGTTGTGTTAATACTATCATGTTGGTTAATCTAATTATTTCCTGATCGGCGTTACAAAACTCAAAGAAGTCCGTACTGAGGGGTTTAGTTTTGGCAGATAAGTCTCCCGGTACTGAACGTACTTATACGACATAAGTTATGCCTATCACTGTGGTCCAGTGCAGTCGGTGGAATTCCTTAAGCACCCGAATGACGCACAATCATGACGATGCGTTTTTCACAACATATTTTTCATTCAGACCAATTTTGGAACGCTAAACACGCCCGTGCTTTCCGTACTCAAATTGACCTAAATAAAAAAAATAGTGCAGACCAATTTGGGTACGGAAAGCACGCCCCCAATTGACCACCATTTGTATTTGTTTATCCACTGAAGATAAGTTTCACAGATGTGACCGTTAGCGCCTTCTAGTGGGTCAGAGTTAGGTCATTGGAATATTAGACGAACTTATTTGTATTGCTTTCAACAAAAATTTAAGCATATCGCGAAAGTTTGTTAATACAGTAGGTGACCTATCAACACCGTGAATCAGAACTCACATCCTACTTCACTACGTTTTCAGCAAAATTAGACTCATCGGATAAATCGTTAACCTGATAGGCTTAACACCGCGTTTTTTCACACAGGGGTGACTGAAGCCTAATTTTAAAAACTATTCATGTATTCTGTTCATAAAATCTTTTAAATAAAGTTTATCATTATCGAAAAAAAAACGATTAGGACGAAAATACTTTCAAACATTTTTTTGAGTGTTAAAGTGAAAATATTATAAAAGTTTATGCCTTGACTTGTTCGAGTCATTATTTAATACGTGCTGAAAAATTAAATTGAAACATAATGATTTAATATTTTTATAAAATAATTGATGTTAAATTATCAGGCTATGGAAAAGCCTAAAATTATAAAATAATTTAAAAAAAAATTGTGAATTAATCCGCTCAAAAAAATTACAATGCTTATTCGGTCTCGGGGTTTTTTTCCGCATTTTTACTAATGGCTTTTAAAAAGCTTGGGTTTATCAAAATATGTCAGATTATGTTGAAGGGGATGTGGGACTTCGATTTGACATATTCTCGGTGATATATACAAAAAACTGAGAGCTTATGAAAAGTACCGAAAATGTTGATTTGTAAATCTCTGCCTAATCTGATGAAAAAGTACATCAGAAATTGTATTTGACGATTTCACTAATAGTTATAGTATCGTTACAAGATCACATTTTCCAAACTGGAAAATCTATCTGCTCTCAGAAGATATATCCAATTAAGCTTAAATTTTTACAGAGCACGTAACAGTAGTAACGTATCCTAAATGATAAACACTCGAGGTGGCAGGATCACGAACCTACGCACCATATTATTTCATTAAAGAGCAGCCAATAACAAAAGCGGATTTGAGAGCGTAATGATACCTCTTTTGAGCGAACAACAATTAAGGGACGTTATGTCAATCTTTTAAGGCGAGTTTTTTTCGATCTGACGACCACAAGATGTTAAAACGCCAAATAACAATACCCGATCAATTTGGAGCATTTTTAATGCCCCTAGGGCATTAGAAATCAGAGTCTCACCCTCCCCTTAATATTCTTAATATACTTAATATACTTAGAAAAAATAGGAAATTTTGGAAATTTTTTTACATCGAAAATTTTTTTTTAATTTTTTGGATTGAAACCGATAACAAAAATGAGAATGTGATAAAAATTATCTTTCTACCATGTCTGAAAGCCTAAATAAAACCCGCGTGGGGTACTCCCTTAAAGAACAGCTTATTTGAAAATGTGAAAAAATCAAATTCCTTAATTTCAGATTTATTGGAATCAAATTTTGACCGGATTTTTTTATTTTTGTTTTTGCCCTCAAATATTGAAAATATAGAAATTTTATTTCAGACTTTTGTGTTCAGTACTACACAATTTTTATTTTGACCCAACTTTGAAGACATTTCGATAGTAAAAAAATCTGAAATTTGGAAAAAAATCACTTCTGGTCTGACTTAATCAAATTATCTAGGATTAAAAGCTTAACATTAGTAAAATAAATTAAGCAGGGATTAATGGAGAATTTTTTTGAAGTTTTGGGCAAAGTTAAAAGATAATTGATACAAAAGTTCAAAAATAAACATGTTTTTCAAAAATAATTTGGTTTAACAGTATTTTGGAATCGTAGAACAGCTGACTAAGTTTTTTTTGAAATTTTTTCACCCTTAAGATCGAACGTTGACTTTTATTCTTGAAAATTCAGATATTTATGATAAACCGTCCTCTACAAAATGCTTAAAAGCCACTTTTTCAATGCGGGAAAAAAGACTTCCGACCGTTTAATCATGTTTTACCACTTCAATAACTGCCTGAAGAAATTTCAAAATTTCCCTGAAAACTTAAGTAGTTTTCAAACTGTCTCTACGTTGACTATTTAAGTTTAACGTAATCCTTCAAATGCTTGACCTTTTTGAATCATTTCCGTTTATTTGGTGTTCTGAAAATTATAAGCCTTCATGAAATCTCACTTGAGGGAATTGAAATAAAACCCAAATGACAAAAAACGTAACCGCATAATTCCTGTCGAACCGATTTCCAACTCGATTAAAACACTCTTAGATCATGATAAACTCATGATAACGAATCACGTGACACTATCTAACATCAGATCTTTTTAGGTAACTTTCCATTGCAATCGATAGTATAACAAAACCGACAAGAATATCACGATGAAACATGTCAAAATAAAAACCAGAAAATTAACTTTTGCTATCTTTCAGGTAAATTTTTAAAACTTTAAGTAATTTTAGAACGCTTATCAGGAGATAAGATTGTGTTAGGTGTGTTCTTGGATAAAATGTTCTTGAATAAGTAAACAAGTGAAAATTACGAAATAAGTATGTTTTAACTACAATACTTATCTTGAAGACCATTTTTTTGAACCAAAAGCGTGAGTTTTTGGCGAATCAGCAGCATTTTGAAGATAGATGAATATTCATGGGAAGTCAAACCAATCCTCAAATAATCATATCCAAACTTATTTGTTTTTTTTTGTCCTCATTTTTTCAAGAGAAAGTTATGAGCGCAATTGACTTTTCATGACTTAAAATGATCATTTCGATTTCAAAAATTAAAATGCAGTTTTATGTCAACCAAATTTTTCGGATAGAGATATCGACAATCAAAATTGCTCTCTATAAAGCAAATTATTTTTTTTTGCATCTATCTTCAGGGAAGATTTTTAACTCCTACAGCCTACAGAAAATTTGATTAAATTACAAAGTGGATTATGAACCTCAACCGGTTAATAAAAATCATAAGAGTCGATAAGTTCCGTGATTTTTTAGGTAATTCGTCAAAAAATCGAAAATGATTTTTAAAATATTGATAAAATTTTTACTCAAAATTTGTCTTGACCATCTATTTCAGCGTGAAATTTTATCCAAAAACCTAATATTTCATGCGTTAATTTCGAACATGCGTAAAGTCACGGCCAAAAAACTCACTTTTTATTGAAAAAGTGCCATTTAGCCAAAAGTTCTAGACAGAACTAGTAAAAACCTAAGTCTTTTTTCTTTTTTTATTTGAATAGTCTTTATATTTGAAAAATTGAAATTTCCAATTTTTCGACTTATAACATTTTCGACAAATTACTATCTACACTCTATATTTGTTATTTTTTTAATTTTTGTTCAAAATTTCACTAATTTCAGCAAGTGCGAAAAGGTAATGAAATTTCACCTGTTCCAGGCGTAGATTATTTTCAGTCATAAACTTTGAAACTTTTCCCTTTTGAAAGCTTGATAAAGCGAAACGTTTGAATTGAAATTAAAAAAAAATAATTGTTTAATCTTCTGGTTATCAGAGCACAAGTTTAGCTGGTAAACCACAGATGTCTACTTTTTCACTTTGATGAACTTTATTTCGATGTAAAACGATACGAACTTGTTACCCCAGAAATTTGGTTGGTTTTTGTGAGACTTTGTGCCCGCAACACAGTTAATATGCTGAGTTAGATCTCACCAAAAGTAGCAGATCGAGGTTATTTAACGCCATAAATTTCGAAAGGATTACTGGGTTTTATACACCTTATTACAGTGGTGACACCGGCTTGTCGTAACCGTGACGTTAAGCAAGTGACAAATGTGGTTATATCCATCATGGATTATAATGCACAATTACAAAAATGAGTACTTGTCATGTTAACAGCTGCTTAAAACGGGTCGATAGTGAAATGTATACAGAGGGAAATGTATAAATGTAAAATTTTGAATTTTAATAGACGATAAAAAGCAGTCTAGATTATGAAACTAAAATATATTTTTGATATCGGATGATTTAGATTGAATCCTTTATAATGATATACAATTTATTCCATTGCATTAGGCTGTCATTTGTCAGATTTTGGTCAAAACCAAGTTTATAATTAGGCCTTTTAGTACTTCCATCGTGTTACTTAGTCAGTTTGGAGGAAAAAATGAGATTATGGCATTTCGAAATTTATATTTTATAATTTTTCGAAAAAATATTTTATAATTTTTTTTGTAAAAAATGATCCAAAATGACTTTCTCGGATTTTTGATACCTCTCTTAGCCTCTATTTTGGTCTGAACGAATGACAGCCTACATTGCATAGATCTATTTAATTACAAATTAGCCATACAGTTTTATTATTTCCAAATCTAGGGTTTGTTAGGATTTAATGGCATTTTGTGAAATTATTATGCAGCACAATAAAAATGTTTTCAGCTTGTAGGTTATAAATCTGACTATTCCGTATGATGTAACATCATTGATGTTCGCTAAATTTTGAATCCTAGAAACTTTATTTTGGGCTGTTCAAAATTTAAAATCATACATTTTACTTTGTATACATTTTACTATCGACCCGCTTCAAACGGGTCGCACGCAAAATGTCTACTTTTTGAAATGTCAATTAGAAATGTCTATTTTTTGAAATGTCAATTAGAAATGTCTATTTTTTGAAAAATCATTTCAAGTGTCTAATTTTTCAATATCAGTCTTCCAAATTCTTTGTATAAAGCGAAATGAGTACATTCATTTCATTATCAGGACATTTGTTTTACTCATGAAATAATTGCATAAAGTTAGCTTTTTCAGTCCAATTTCACTAAAAATGGGGATCCGATCTCTAGGCCTCTTCTTTCGCGTTCGAGTTTGAACTTATTTTCGAAGCTCTATCGGTCACTTTCGTGCTCTCATTGGTAAAATACGGGTCGAATGCAAACGCGAAACTAGAGGCCTTGGGATATAAATCTTTTATATTGCTATGATATTTGTGGGAGTGAGAAATTTTGGTACATTGAGGGTGATATGAGAATATTGTGCAGTTTTGCACAAATGAAAATCATGATACCAATGTTTGTGAGATGATAATGCAAATAACAAATTCGTTATTCAACATTTTTTGATAATCTTAAATTCAAAATAATGGCTTTGTTGCAGGTTTTGCGTAAACGCAACTTGAAACTCTAACTTAAAATTATTTTGGACATTTCTCTCTTAATAATGGCTTTTACTTCGATAATTTTTTGCGATAACTAACTTTTATTCAAAATATTACTTTCTTGCCACAAACTTGAAGTAATCTATTTTTCAAGGTTCAAATAAATTTACTCGGTAAAATAAATTTTAGTCGCTCTTTTATTTTTAGTGAATATTTCTAAAGTTCATTAACCAAGTATTTAAGTCAATTAATATTAACCAAAATACCCTAGAAAGTACCCTAGAAGGTACTTTTGCTGTTTCACTGAGACATCGACTTATGACGAACCAATCAGCTCACTATTGAATCTTAAGTATTTCAAACTATTTGACTCTAGAATGTTATATCATTTTTTTGCATTAACTTTCAGGGCTGACAACTATATCAAATATGCCTCAAGTTCATATTTTACAAAGTAAAAGCTCGGCCGTTTTCAAGCAAACAATATTGGAACTCATATGTTATTCTGTGATGACGAAAAGCTCCTTATTACGTATAAGCATTTGGGTAATAATTTAAAAACATAAGTTTGAAACCAAAATATTGTAAAACTGACCCAAATAGGTAATCGCATTTAAAGATAATTTTTATAAAACTGGTTCCGAAATAACTTTTGTTACCGCACGTAACAAAAATCCTTTTAATTTGTTGAAAAAAATTAGAACATCAACTCAATTTTCTGCCAATTATTACATCCACATCTAATTAAAACCTATTACAGGAGTTTCAACGTCTTAAACTCAAAATTAAATTTATAAAATTAGGTTTATATCCGGTTTTTGCTCAATTAGGAGGTTAAATCAAAGTTTGAACGCATAATTATAAAACCATGAAGACTTAGAAAGTTGTCAAAAAATTTTTCTTCTTTTAAAGCCAAATTAAAACATGAGTTAATTGAACTTTTAGAGGCCGTAATTGTCAACTTAAATGTCTTTATATAACGCTGAAATGAGTTCAATAGGTGAAGTTTTAAATAGAAATGACTAACAAACATAAACTTAAAACATAATTATGAAAATATTATTTATTAATANNTGCGAGGGCGGTTTTAAGCGCAAGTGAGTTTGAAGGAAGAATATGAAAAACAAAATATTCAGACAATGACTCGCGTGGGTCAGTCGCAGTCTCCTCCAAGCTTCAATTTATACAATCCTCTGCTAAAACCAACTTTCCAAAAATTCTTATTTATTTTTACTGCAACAAAAAAAGACACCTACATTCGATCAAAAAGGCCATAAACATTTTATTGATGATTAAATATAATTTTTAATTTGCTCAAGTTTTCATCTCACTTTTTTCAAACTCTATTATTTAGCTGAAAATGAAATAATTCCGAAACGTCGTGAAATATTCAAAAATTTCAACCACAAAAATAAAATCTTAATTGAAAAAAAATTGATATACGGTTAATTCATATATTTCAAGTATTCACTCAAGAAGTGATCAATGGAAGGACTCCAATTATTAATTCATAAAAACTAGAAGAAAACTAGTGGGATGAAATATATTTCGAACGGTTTGTCTCGTAAATTTGTTAATTAATTTTTTTAATAGACGTTTTTTAGTCATATTCTTATTTCATGTCAAAACTGTATACAGTCGAGTCAGGGCGTTAGGTGGACTTATACTTTGCGTTGAACGTCGTTGACTTTTAGTTTCCTTTCCGTCTAAAAAATTTTAAACCGGTTGTGATCCTGACTATTTTGTTGATAATTTTTTTGTCGAGATATAAAAAATGCAGATTTTTTGTCCAACGAGAATTTAGTGAAAATATCGATGTGAAAACAAAAAACCAGTAAAGATCTAGTAAATATCTGATAAATTGTATTTCAAATGACCAATTTTCAATCATTATTCTACTACCGTGCTAATTATGGGAAGTAAGCCAGATTGACTCATAAGCCGCGGCGCTAGTGATTTAATACAAAAAATGACTAACTTGTACCTTTATTAATAACGGGAACCCTACTAGAAAACGTTTGAAATTTAAAGGTGGTAGAATAATGAGTCGGTGAAAATTGGTCATTTAAGGGGGTTGTGGGTGTTAATTAAACTAGCGTTGAAGAAAATTTTTGTTTTATTCTTGAATTCAGCTGAAAGAAAACAATTCAGAAAATACAATATTTTAACCAATCAGATTGGGTCATTTTCATTTCGTCTTGCGAAGGCGTGTATGTTACACTCAAAACAAGACATCAGAACAACACACCTTCTGCTAGGAAATAATTGTAAATGAAATTATTTTACTTATAAAAACCAACAGAGGATAACTTTTTCAACGAGCTTCTGGAAAAATGAAGTCACATTTCATAGGATTTATTAATGTTTTGTTTTATTCAATTTGAAATAAAATTGACCGAGCTAAATCAGATTTTAAAAAAAAGTATGAATTTCATTTTCACCGCCTAAAAACCAAAAGAGATTTCATTCAATTTTTCTTTCTGGTAATTATTTGAAGACGTCGTACTTTTCCAAAACATCTTAAAATACAATTTATTGAAAAATTCTAGATGATTACTGGTTTTTGTTTTCGCATCTATATTTTTCACTCTCACGAATTTATCATTTAGCGAAATATAGAGAACAAATCGTAACGAAAACAGTCTACCTCTCGATTTCTGATAAAATCCACGAAAACTTTAAATCTTGATGAAAATTTAAATAAGGAACACATTGCGTGAATTTGAAAGATTACGTTATTTAATTTCGCCAGAAAATATTAATTTCGCAGATTTTCTCAAAAGTTTCGGCGATCACTTGATAAACATCAGATCGTATAAGTGTTAATTCCGTTCTAAGAGTCAGAACATGTGTACTTGAGGTAAATCTGGAACTACTTAATTTCGATTTGGGACCAAAAGGCCAAATATATAACTTCTTATCAGTCGGAAATCATTCAAAGTCATCCTTTTGAAAGTTTCGAAATGATCTTGATTTAGCTTATTTTTCGATATTTAGGTGCAAAGTGATCTTGAGAAAGCTAATTCTGAACTCAAGTGTCTGCAAATAATGATAATACTAAATGTTCCGAGTTTTATTTTACAATTTTGGTTAGAAATTGTTGTAAAAAAAATCCGTTAGTACAGCGGGGTGCCTATACGTGAAACTTACGCGAAAACCCACACATTTGAAATCAAACCCAAATGTTCAAAGAAGTACGCGCTTAACCCACCGAGGCCTTTTGAAAGGCTAAAGTCACTTTAAATCAGCCAAAAATGATTGAAAAAATGATCGCAGATACTTGTCCTTCTGATACATTTTAAAATTTTACAATGTTAATCTAAAATTTTTTCGGATACTAGGTTCAAATTTTATGACGAGTTGATTGAAAGGCGATTTTTCGCTAAAGTTTTACTTCCGATAAATACTTTTTGATTCAAATTTGGAATTAAAATTTCAAATTAGCCAGTTTTCAGGAAAGTGTTTTGAGTACAATTTGCAAAAAAAATAAGCATTCTGGACCTATCTGGAACAAAAATATTTCTTTGGGAGTGAACTTAACAATTTTTCCCTAAAAAACGTGATTTTTTCAAGAATATTTTGAACTTATTAATAAATATTTTTTGTTTCCCAACAGATATGGATTACCGGACCTCAGAGTACAAATCCTAAATATTTGAAAAATGCGAAATCTGAGCATTTGATTGGTTGATTCTTTCTCAACCTGACCAATGAAATCGGCCTATTCCGAAATCAATGGTTTTGATTTGGTGCTAATATCTTGCATTGTTTGTATCATTCAAATATTTAGAATTTGTACTCTGAGGTCCGGGAAATCATATAGTCAATCAGACAAAAGTATTGAGTAGAACAGAGCACTGCGCAGTTATTCAGACAAACCAACATTTCCTAAAGCATACCATGAGGTTGTATCACGTGCTTTAATTAACCTTGCTTTTCAGATGTTTTTTTCTAGAATTAAACATAAAATTTTTAAAATATGGAATTTTTTTTTTCGAAAATTTTATTCTTCGACTTGATCATAAAGGAAAAATTGAAGGTTGATCTCATAAGAGTTTTCTGTAAACAACTCTCAAAAAATAGCCTCCTGCAAGGCTTTTGTGCTTCGGCGAAACTTTTTTATATGCTTCGGAGGATTAAGAAACATGAAGAATGAAAAAAAGTCCTGCAAAAAATTTTTTTTTCGAACTTTAAAGATAAATTTAAAATTATTAAGAAAGCTTCAGATTACAAAAGGATCAAAAAAATAGCGGGAATGCGTAACTTTATCCGAGTAAACAAACCTCTCTAAGGGAGTCTGGTCGCATTTAAAGACCTCGGTTGAAATTTTCCAAGATTAGTTTTAAATGTTTTTTTCTGAAAAATAGGACAAAATAAAGTTGATCAGATGTCTTTTTATTTTCATTTGTCATAACAAAAGTATTTTTATCGCGGATTTGAACATATTCAGTGTGATTTTTTTTCAAATTTTGAATTTTCTGAGAATTTTGATCGCGGTTTCCAAAAGACGAGATACAAACAATGCAAAATTTCGAACTTCGGGTTTGCGCGTTCTTAAGGATCGTATACATACCAGATTTAGTTTCCTGCCGTCAAAATCCAGGAGGAGTAGTATTTTCCCGAGGCACTCAAATAAGGCCAAAAAACAGTTTTTGCTCATTTAAAACGCCGGATGAAAAATTTTTTTGAGTAAAAACTGAACTTTGGGTTCTGCCCACGTTCTGTGCGTCAATAAGCTATAAAAGTATTCTTCTATCTTCAAAACTCATTGGAGGAGTAGGCTTTTGAAGTGAAAATAGCGCCACTTTTGAAGGTTGTTCCTGTTGGTCGGCCAATCAGAGGCCGTTCGATTTGGTTTTGTGAAAGCAAGATTAATGTCGCAATTATCCTAAACTGAAGATACATATGTTTGCTGTTTCTAGTACTGTTCATTGAGGCGACGCTGAAAAAGCCAGTTTTTTGCTTAAAAGCGACCAGACTCCCTTAATGATCAGTGGATCACAAAGCATTTTAACTGTTTTGACATCTGCCCTCATACTTGACATCCGCATCAAAATGCAATTATTTGGAAAATTTTTTTGTCTGTATTTATTGAAAACTTTTGCAAAATTCTAGTATACCGCTGTGTTAGTGTTAAACTGAAACTTTGTTAAAAAAATTCACATCTTTGAAAATGATTAAATAAACGACGTTAGATACTATGTTTTTAAATAATGAAGAATGAACAACATAAAGATCGAGCTTTATGAATACTCAGTTGATTTCTCTTTAACTTTAAAGCTTATGTTAAGCTAAAAAGACTGCCAATGGTCTTAAAATCCTTCAGTTACTATATAAAAATCATTTCATCGAAATTAAGTAACTTTTTTATTTCTTATTCTTCCTGAGTGTACGGCAAATAACATACCAAATTGGAAAATATACGACTGATACATTTCGATTGTCACGTGATCGAAATATAGCGATTTTTCATATTTGCAGTATTTAAATATTTTTAATCCAATGCGCGATTGGTGGACACATTTCACATAGGGATTTTATAACAACGTACATTTATTCTATGTTTCAACCATTAACTTAAAAATCGGCCAATTTTTAGGCCGGTTGTTATTTTATTAGCATTCATTTTTATTCGAAATCCATTTTTATTTCATCCTTAAAAATCGTACCTCCGTTTTCGACTTTGCCGCCCTCTTGTGGGAGAACCGATGATTGAAAAGCGACGAGACCATCACCAATCGTTTTTTTGGGGGTGGTTTAGTACTATATCAGATTTTCAGGCCAACTTTTTTTTGCGGACACTACCCCCTTAAGGATGAAATAAAAATGGATTTCGAATAAAATGAATGCTAATAAAATAACAACCGGCCTAAAAATTGGCCGATTTAAGTTAATGGTTGAAACATAGAATAAATGTACACGTTGTTATAAAATCCCTATGTGAAGTGTGTCCACCAATCGCGCATTGGATTAAAATATTTAAATACTGCAAATATGAAAAAATCGATATTTCTGATCACGTGACAATCGAAATGTATCAGTCGTATATTTTTCATTTGGTATGTTATTTGCCGTACACGCAATCAGGAAGAAAGAAATAAAAAGTTACTTAATTTCGATGAAATGATTTTATTATAGTAACTGAGGATTTTAAGATCATTGGCAGTCTTTTTAGCTTAACATAAGCTTTAAAGTTAAAGAGAAATCAACTGAGTATTCCTAAAGCTCGATCTTTATGTGTTCATTCTTCATTATTAAAAACATAGTATCTAACGTTTCGAATTTATTTATCATTTTCAAAGATGTGAATTTTTTACAAGTTTCAGTTTAACACTAACACAGCGGTATACTAGAATTTTGCAAAAGTTTTCAATAAATTACAGACAAAAATTTTTCCAAATAATTGCATTTTGATGCGGATGTCAAGTATGAGGGCAGATGTTCAAACAGTTTAAAATGCTTTGTGATCCCACTGATCATTAAGAGAGGGTTTGTTACTCGGATAAAGTACGCTTTCGATTTTTCGATCCTTTTTGTATCTGAACCCTTTCTTAATATTTTAAATTTATCATTTAAAGTTCGAAAAAATTTTTTGCAGGACTTTTTTCATTCTTCATGTTTCTTAATCCTCCGAAGCATATAAAAAGTTTCGCCGAAGCACCAAAGCCTTGCAGGGAGTTTTTTTGAGAGTTGTTTACAGAAAACTCTTATGAGATCAACCTTCAATTTTTCCTTATGATCAGGTGAAGAATAAAATTTTCGAAAAAAAAATTCCATATTCTAAAAATTTTATGTTTAATTCTAGAAAAAAACATCTGAAAAGCAAGGTTAATTAAAAGCACGTGATACAACCTCATGGTATGCTTTAGGAAATGTTGGTTTGTCTGAATAACTGCGCAGTGCTCTGTTTCACCAATACTTTTTGTCTGATTGACTATATGATTTCCCGGACCTCAGAGTACAAATTCTTAATATTTGAATGATACAACAATGCAAGATATTAGCACCAATCAAAACCATGATTTCGGAATAGGCGATTTCATTGGTCAGGTTGAGAAAGAATCAACCAATCAAATGCTCAGATTTCGCATTTTTCAAATATTTAGGATTTGTACTCTGAGGTTCCGGTAATCCATATCTGTTGGGAAACAAAAAATATTTATTAATAAGTTCAAAATATTCTTGAAAAAATCACTTTTTTAGGGAAAAATTGTTAAGTTCACTCCCAAAGAAATATTTTTGTTCCAGATATGTCCAGAATGCTTATTTTTTTTGCAAATTGTACTCAAAACACTTTCCTTGAAACTGGCTAATTTGAAAATTTTAATTCCAAATTTGAATCAAAAAGTATTTATCGGAAGTAAACTTTAGCGAAAAATCGCCTTTCAATCAACTCGTCATAAATTGAACCTAGTATCCGTGAAAAAATTTTAGATTAACATTTAAATTTCAAAATGTATCAGAAGGACAAGTATCTGCGATCATTTTTTTCAATCATTTTTGGCTGATTTAAAGTGACTTTAGCCTTTCAAAAGGCCTCGGTGGATNGGGTAGTGTCCGCAAAAAAAGTTGGCCTGAAAATCTGATATAGTACTAAACCACCCCCAAAAAAACGATTGGTGATGGTCTCGTCGCTTTTCAATCATCGGTTCTCCCACAAGAGGGCGGCAAAGTCGAAAACGGAGGTACGATTTTCTCCTTAATTACATATCCGATCAACTTCATTCATGTGTCAAATTGAGCGGATTCTCAATGAGCAAAAATACAGAATCAGATTTATACATTCTAGACAAAATCAATTATTTCCAGTAATGAGGTTTGCAGTTTGAATATTTTCACTATCCCCACAAATTGCGATAAATGTCGAAAAACCCAGAATTCTCAACCTGACCACCCCTGACTTCATTATTCTAGATCTTTTTGTTAATTACCAATCAGAATGTATAAACTTCATTATATAGGTGAATATTTTTGGTGAAGAATTCACTTTTATGCACCCACTTGTATTACGTTAGAATCCCTTGTCAATTTCTTATCCCTTTTTAAACCCACCGTTTATTTGAGATTGTTATCAGCAAATTTACATAATTTGCATAGTTATTACTCCCAGGATTTGCGGTCACACCGCAGCGGTCTTTATCGTTCTAGTACCACATTGTAACCGAGATTAAGGTGACAAAAAATTAATGAAAGTTATCACTTGGCAAATTATATAAAAAATTAGATACAGCTTTTATTCAGCATTTTAAATAAATCAATTGAAGTACCTTCACTTATCTATTTAATTCACCAGGTGCCAATTTTATCAAATTATTGTCGTATATATAATATCAAAATAAGAGGTTAAAAGCAAAATTATAGCATTTAAATTGTTGAATGAACATGATTTTTTCATATTCGCACAATGAAAGACTTATCATCAAGTTTTAGTTGAATTGAAATACGATATGCATAGGTTTCTGTTAAATAAAAAAATGACTTGGGAATACTTAAACCATAAAACAAGGAAATAACGGCAAATTTTCTTTCGCTAAACATTTTTTGAGTTATGTTCAAATTGTAGCGCTCAAAAAATATTACGTTCAGTGAAAAAATCTCAAATAAATTTCAAATACTACTTAAAAATTGATAATCGTTTTTGAAATTGACTGTTTAAGCTTGAAATTTTGAATTTATTCGATAAACCTCTGAAGAAATTTTCAGAATTAAACACAGGTAATTCAAAAAACAGATTTCAATTTTTTGAGCAGTAGCTGACAATTTCGAAAAAAAAACGTTTTCTATTAAACGTTATATTTTTTCAAGGGCCACAATTCAAACATGAACTACAATGAACTACATGGGACCAATAAGCAACAGTGACCAATGGGCAACAGTGACCAATGGGCAACAGTGAGACCAATGGGCAATACTTTTTCGAAAAGCTCGTGTGTTGCCCATTGGTCTCACCCATTGTATGTGACATGATTCAATAATTATTTTATCCGTTTCAAAATTTGGTTGTCCCCTTAATGGGGTCGGTGCTATTCGACAGATACGCATATGAGCTCTTGATAAATAACTTCTACTGGGTATACATATTCCCCTCAATATACCATCAAAGTAAAACATTTTTTGAGAAATTTAGTACCAGGCACGTGCACTCTGTGATTGGTAGAGTAGTCTTAAATTCGAGTCACTTATCGATTAGTGTCCCGGGCATACGGACGGCTCCAAAAATTCTAACCTAAAGACGATAATTTTTGCTTCTTAAACTAATTTAAAATCGACTGCTTAATTTGCGGTACTAAGAAATTCTTATCGATTTTTAGTGAATTTCAAACCCATTCGCAAGGCACAACTTATAAAATATTTTATTGTACACCACCTCATGATCGAACACCTCGGCAAAAACAGCGGGGTGAGTAAGTCTTGGGACTGCATTTCTAATATTTTTCGTATCTTCAAATCTTTTGTCAATAAAGTTTTACAATTATCGAAAAAAAAAGTAATATTTTATAATTTGAGCAACTTTTGCAACTTTCAAATTTTCGTATTATTGCTTATTAAGAAAATTTTGAGTGCGAATTTAACTTTTGGAATTTGTCAAATTTTGAAAAAATTTGAAAAAAAGTTACGAAAACTTTGGAAAATTGTCTTTATTTTATGTTCAATCCATTCAAATCAACGAACAACACTCTTCTGACTGGCTACTTAAACATTTCTATAACAAACGAATTGCCAACCAAATTTTTTGAATTCACCGCCTTAAAATATTCCAAATGCCACTTTTTATTGTTTCAAATATGTCCTCGTTTTGTTTCTTCGCTCTTGTTTAAACTCTCAATCATAATTTTTACAACAAAACTGCGGTTTGGGAGAAATCCATCAATCGTTTCTTGAATCAACTATTTAAAAAAAATTATTTAACTGAAACTTGCAAAATTGGTAAGCCTTCTCGACCACTTTTTCAAATTTACTTTACTCCTCTTATGAAAATAAATAATTCTTACGACGTGCTTAATTTATTTTTTCGACTTTTTTCAAAATTTTACATTCTCGATTTCGACGTATAAATCGTAAAAACGAATTAAATAAATTTAAAACGGTGGTCAAGACCGTTATTAACGGTTACTAATCAGAAAAATTTAAAAAAAAATTACTTTAATTTAGCCACCTTCGATAGCAAACGCCCGTTTTTAAGTGTTTTTTTAATTTATAAAGTGAAAACAATTGATCTGCAAATAATCAGATTACGATGTGAACTCAAAAATATAAAAGTATCAAAAAGTTTAGAAGTGGCAAAAAGTTTGTCATCAAGAGAAAGAACATTGAAAAACTGCAAATATGTCAAATTGAACCAACCTCCTTAATAGGTTTAACCCTTAATTGGTTACATCCTTATTTTCCTCATCGAATGTTATCACTTAAATATGCAAAATAAAATATGAAACATCGAACACACAAAATTAAGAAATCAGAAAATATAAAGTTCCTAAAATTTGGTTTCAAAAATATTTTTCATTGAAAAAATTCTTATTTGATTCAATGGCTAACAAATTTCATTTCACTTTGACGTTATTTGAAATGATACGGATGCTTTATTTTGACAGTTTATTACTTTTCGAATTTTCGCCTAGTATTTAAGCAACACCGAAAAACCTATTTTTAGTGTTTTTGTACGTATTCTTTTCCCTCGACATTATGAAATGTCTTGCCAAAATCCGTCATTCGAAGATTTTAACACGGAAATTGCACCATCAGAATGTCTAAGAAAATTTTTTTTGAACTTATTTCAACTGCCAATTACTAATGGCACAAAATCACTGATGATTTTTCGTTTCAAAACTTTAATTATCTACATATTCACGCTCAAAACGTACCTCCTACTTATACTGTATTATATAGTCTGATTATGTATTTTCAAAAGCAGGAAAACTAAATTTCACGAAAAATGATTCAGCTTGAAATGTTGAAAAAATTTTTTTGTATTTATTATCAATTATTGATCGACCATAACGTTTATCCTTTATCTTTTTGACCAGAAATAAACGTTTCGCAAAATTTTCTTAAAGATTGCCCCTTCCAAATCGCTTAATTTCGATCACGTGACGCCCAAATTATTTTTTTAATTTTATTTGTTTTGCCTCAATTATCGAAAAAACGTCCCCAAAATAAGTTCCAGAACAGTCCACTCAGTATTTCTTTCGGTGAATTTGGATAATGAACAGCCTAATTCTAGTGTCAAAATTATTTCAACACAAAAAAAAGTCTTTTATTGTTTTTTATGAAATTTCGAAATATTATAAGAATTAAGAAATTTCAAAAATAATATTTTCTACAACGTTTCAGATATATTCCATTTTGAAGTTTGATTTATACAGTGAGAAAATAAAGTAAATACGAGACTAAGCGTATTTTAGAATAAATCTTAAGAAGTTGTTGGATAATCGCTTTCATCGAGTTAAATTGAGTACAAGAAATGCGTTTTGCATATTTTTTCTTCAAAAAACTTAAAGATACTCGTGTTCCTCAAGACTTGAAATCTATCAAGCTAAAAATTGGGAAAAATTTCCAAACTCCATAAACTATTTTTGTGTTAAGTGGTGGGTAATCATGGCTAGATTTTTGTCCTTTGTTGAAGTGTTAAAAAGTGCCTGTTTAAGTGTCAGAAAATTAAGCTTACAAATTGGAGCATAATTTTAGAACGTATAAACCGGCTGCATTAAATAATACATTAACGAGGTGAACTTTTGGTTCTCGAAAAAGTTAATGTTTTGATTTTAGAATGACAAAAATTACAATTTTTGCATTAAAAGGATTTCATGGTTAATTTCTGATTATTTTTTGTTATGAGCATTTGTTTTTGACACAAAACTAAGCTGGTAATTATCGTATAAGGTTAATTACATAAGTCAACAGCTTCAATGTTGACCAAAAAAGTTGCGTCAAAACCTGAGTCAATAGATCAGCGTGTTGCAGATACACAATTTTATGGACTTTTTAGCTGAAAAACCCATAGGCTGTTATTGGTTATAGTTAACGAAATAAAATATAAATTTGCGAGGATACGCCTTTGATAATCCTTTCCAATTTAAATAAGGTCGATTTTCAGTTAATCAGAAGACAGCATTTTCGAAAAATTATGAAATTTCGAAATTTCTCTTGATCTCTGCAAAATTATGTACAAAATTCACGTTTCCTTTTTTTAATCACCTATAGTGATTCACTTTCGTAGATTTCGAATGCTGAAAAACCAATAACACATTAATTTCGTTATAGGCAAATTTTATTAATTTTGCTCCTATGTAGGTAAATAACGATACAGAAAATTTAAGCTTTAATTTTTTATTGTCGGTGAAATAGTGAACACATTTTAAGAAATTATACTTCATAAACTGAAACGCAACTACAGTAGGGTCCGGCGTATAAGTGACGGCGTATACATGAAACCTTCCTAAAAACCTACGTTAACCTCCGCAAAAACCTCTGTTTCTTGAAAACAAATCTACAAATTGTTATTTTTTATTAGAAACTCTACTGTTGTAGCTACTGCTTTTAAACAGATATCGAAACTTTCGGTATAAATAATCGGAAGATGCGTTAGCGAACCGATGCCAAATAATAGTTGATAATTTTCCCAGACAAGTGACTGTTTTTTCTATATCCTTTTCGGAACCTAAGTCCATCTTAAAAATGCTTACTATCTCTATAGCGCGTGTTCGAATTCCACTAATGTTGTCTAATTGATTGTCTTGAGTTTGATTATAAGCAAGCGTGCTTGATATTGGCACCTCCAAAGTTGATCGGTGTGTAATCACTCAAGCAATCACTAAGACAACATTAGTGGAATTTGAACCCGCGCTATAAAGATTGTTAGCATTTTTCAGATGGACTTGGGTTGGGAAAAAGATATACAATAAGCAGAAAATAAAAGGGATAGCAAGCCTACGTTTTTCTACAAATTCGTATATTTTTGCTTTACACGCCTACGGGTTTTGGTCACCAGCATTCGTTAAAGTGGGTAGTATTTGATTAGAATATTCAGGTATTTTTAAATTCCAATTAATTCTTTCAGTTTTGTTTTATTTCAAAAGTTTTATCTTAAAAACGTTAAAATTTCAAAGGGTTTGTTTTTATCGAGTTCCAATTAAAGTCTCAGGAAAAAGATAAATTTTATTTTCGAAGAAGTAGCGGTAGTAAGCTTTATCTTCAAATTATCCAAATACATTTTATAATGACAAAATTCATATTGTGCAGAACTTTGGCGCGATATTGGTATCGTATGATGAAATTAACGTCTTTGAGATAGTTTTGAGGGTTCAATTTATCCTGAATAAAATACGTATAAATACTGCTCATTATTTGTCATATCTCCTTAAAATTTGTATGCTCTCTCCAATTTCTGTTTCCGGAATACATAAATTCATAGGAAACAAACCCCGTAATAGGAAATTGTATCTCGTTCTGAATTTGGGTATTTATTTTTTCTGAAGTTCACTTCCGAAAGCCAAGAGTTCTAGAAATGGGTTTCTTTAATTAATTTAATGGTAAAATTTCAATTTGTAGACACTCTAACTGGGGATTTGCGTATCCGGTACTTTGTTTTAGAAGAATTGAAATAAAATCTGATTCAATAGTTCGAAATAGCGGATATATAAAACAATAAACTTGAAGTTAGTTTTCCGAGTCCATAAGTCGGGTAAGAAATGGTCATAATATAATAAATTTTGACTTATGATCAAAATTAACTATTTATATGTTGCATAATTATTTTGCCTTGTTTTCATCACATTCCAATATTCCATAAACACATTTATAGTGATTTAGGATCGTTTTTTGACTTATATTAAAAATTGTTTAGAAAAATTACTTAAAAAAATTTTTAGCTACAAATACAATGTTCAAAGTATTTTCAGCACAAAATTAAGTCATAAAATCGTCTTCCATATCCAATTGGATATGACCCCACATAAAATTATTGAAATTGTCCCTTTGGTGTCATATCACATAATTTGACTCCTAAAAAATACTCTCCAGTAATATTCAGCTTGAATGGTAGAAAATATAACCGGGAAGTCGAAAAAACATAAAATTAGCTAACATAATATTTTCTGCTTATCTTTTACCTTTAGCGCCAAAAATTCATTAAATTGAAGCTAAAATTGCTTTTCTTTGAAATTATGGTCGCAAATGACCATTGTATGTAGAAGTGCTTTGAGGTTCTAGACTTGCTTAAGCTGAGATTTAGTGGTTTTTTCATTATTTTATTTGTTCATTTCTCAAAAGACGAAAATAGGCTTGAAAAGAGATTTGTTTTCTTACCTCAGTTTTCGCGAGACCTCAATAATCTCAGAGTCAGTTGGAACATAGTTGCATAAAATTCGTTTCTATTTTAGGGGAAACAATCGATATCAAACACATCTTAACTCGTAGAGTCGCCTTAAAAAATATTTTCTAGAATTAAAGTCAAATAATAAACAAAAAAAACGAACTTTGGTCTTCAGCTACCACTCTGCAACGCTACGAGTTAATAAAGAGCAAAATTCGCAAGTTTCCATTTTTTTTCTTTTTGGCCAGTCGATATTGTTGGTTATACAACATCAGTTTATTGCGCACTTTCATACTCCGGTTGTAAATCAAGCCTGTATTGAATGCTTAAATTTTCTAATATGAATTAAAATGCAAAAATATGCAAAAATAATATCAAAAATTAAGTTCTAAAGAATTCTGGAAGTGATTGTCATCCCATTTCCTCGAATGGCGTGAACAACGTTTTTCTCCTTCGTAGATTTGGTATTCGATTACAGAGCGTTTGAAGCAATAAACTTGCAATTTGCAATAAAAAACCTTTGGTTAAAACTTGGCAACTTGATGGTTTGTCTTAACCAACATAATTACATCAAATTGTACTCAAAATATTCGAATAAACTTTTAAAAAATCCATATAATAGAATAGAAAAAATTGAGATTGTTAATTCGTTATCAACGCTGATAGGCTCGAGTACAAAACCCGTAGCACAATTTTATTCTATTGACCTATTTCTATTGGTCTCTGGCTAAGAGTCTTAAAGTGTTATTTTAGTCAGACAATTTCGGCCCCAGCTTTAGCTCGTATCAAATATAAAATTTTGAATGTCCAAATTTTTGAAGTGATCAAAATCGGTCCACAAGTTTGTTTACATGTGAAAATAGTTTAGCATGTCGATGATAATGCGGATCACAGGTAAAAATGATTTCAATCTTTTATTGGGAGATTCGCTTCAAAAAATGAATTCGTTAAAATGACCTTTTAAAAAAAAATTTATAACCACCTACGCGAACCATTTGTTTCAACTCAAAATCGAAATTATTTCGTCGCCTGGTGCTTTGACAGAAAAATCACTGATTTCTGTTTATGAAACTTTGATTATTTTTTAGAAGGCTAATATGAAAGATGTTTATTTTATAGCGAATTTCCTACAGAAACATAAAAATTAACTTGTGCCGGGAATTATGTTTGCGCTATCGTTTTCCACTGAAGGTTTTTCACAAGATTCATTTTATACAAAATTGTTCATTCTGGAGCGCCGCTTTCCAATTTTTGAATAATTCGTCAAATTTGTGGCCGGTCTTGTTAATACGTTTTTTGCAGCTGAAAATGTATTGTCAAATGATAGACATATTTTTTACAGGTTCATGCGTAGGTCACGATTGTTTTGATCGCTTGCGTGGGTTGAAAAAGACGTTTGTTACGCGTCATTCATTGCGTCTCTCACGAGATTTTAATCGTTGAAATCACCCTTCTCCCAAATATAACCAAATAAAACTAGAAAACAAAACACAACTAATTCATATAGTGTTCATCTGAACAATTATAATTATACCGAGAAAACTAACTGGGATTAAAAATGATTTTAAGAAAAATTAAATTCACAGGTTGGTAGGTAATTTTAACCCCTGATGGAGTCAGTAATGCTTCATAATTATTTCCAAATCACCTGTATTACCTACTGAACTGTTGATTCCAATTTCAAAAAGATTATTTCAACGGCATTTATAATTCAAGTTATACTTAGAAACGTTCAAATAAGTGTGAAAATCTTTGCATTAATAAACTTCCGAGAAGATACACCGGGAACTTAATTGAAGTAACGCTAAGCGTTTAACGCTTGCTCATTTAAGTAACGATTTTGAAAAATTATTTTTCTTTTTAAATCAAGGAAAAAAATACCGTGGATAACGATAAGATTTATGTTTTTGCTTACTTTAGAAACAATGAGGTTTAAAAGAAAAAATAATTTTGTATAAAAATTGTATTGGAGGTACTTGTGGTACCGTTAAACCTTTAATTTTTTTTTCGATAATTTAAGAAGTTTATTGAAAAGATTTGTTATAGTACATTATTACAAAATTTCGTACCGAGCTTTTCTGCATCAGTACACATCGTTTTATTTTTAAGAATATACTTTTTCCAATCAAAGTGGCTCTCTATATGAAGAAAAGTGTCTAAACTGTTTACATTGGAAGATCTTCGATAGTGCTGTATATTGAGATATAAAATAGAAAATAAAAGTCAAAAATTGGTTAAAATTCCGAAAAAAAAACATTTTTTTGAAAGCTTATTATATCCTTTATCCAACCGAAGTCCATGGTGAAAACGTTGTTGACCTCATGGCTTGAGTTCGAATCCCAGTGGACCCATCCAATCTCACGACTCGTCTCGTTATATGAAGCGGGACAAGAAACAACACAGGTCAAGAGACAACACCCCTATAAGTATTCTTTACACGATCACTTAAACAAAATCATTGGGGTTCGCTAAAATTCGAACTCCAGCCCTGAGGTCAAAAACGTTTTCACCATGGACTTAGGTTATATTCAGTATATTAAATAAAGAGAAAGTGCCTGATTCGAACCAGTTTTTCTGTCTGATTTTTCTGTCAATATTTCACAAAGTATTTGAGTTTTCAGTTTACAAAAGTTTAAATGTGAGTGCTCTGGGCACCCTCATAAATAAAGAAATGCATTTTTAGAAGTGAAGAAATATTCCTAAAAAACAAATTGTTTGAAAAGCTTGCTTATTTTACAGAATAATATATTCAAATTTTGTTGAGTCTTAAAATGCGTTCTCAGTGTACTATGTACTATATTTTTATCTCTGAGATTAAACTTGCCCGGTACGTTCAACTTTGACGTCAGAGCCCTGAAGAATCGCGTGATTTCATCGGACAATATCACTGGACATAACACTTTTGTTGATTGACCCATCAAAACAGGTCCTAGGCGTGTCTCTGACGTCAAAGTTGAACGTAAAGTGCAAGTTTATTATTAGATATATACCTTTATCACCTTTTGGTTAGAATGCGTAGCCACAACGTTAAAATCACACGTTAAAAGGAGTAGTGGCTACGCATTCTAACCAAAAGGTGATAAAGGGATATGGATTACCAATCCTCAGAGTACATTTGATTTTGAGCATTTGATTGGTTCAATCTGACCAATGAATTCGGCCTATTCCGCAATCCTGGTTTTTGATCGGGTGCTAATATCTTCCGTTGTTTGTATCATTCAAATATTTAGGCTCTGTACTCTGAGGGTCGGTAATCCATATGGTATTTTCGCAGTTTTTGGAATTTTTCCCGACTCACGTATTTTCACTCTTGTGGCTTTGCCGTAATTTTATGACATTTTGACTTAAGTTGATCGGAAATAAAATAATTGAAAATTGTCGTTAATAAACTCCGATTCAAATCAAATATTCCAAGAGAGCGATTGCAACGGTAGCCGAAAATTTGGACTCCTCTAAGTACAAATTTTGAAGATCATTTAGGTTACCTTTGTTGGCAGACAAAAATACCTGTGGTGAAATTAAAAATGTTTTGAGATACCGAAATGAACTTTAAAATACTAACTTCCTAGTCTAAAAAACTGTGGTATCCTTAAATATTATTGATGTCAATTTGTGGTCAGGGACGATTCATTATAAGGGTTTGGAGGAAAGTGAATGATCAATTTAATTTCAAATAAAACTATGTTTTGGAATTTATTAAGCTTTCACGGCTGAATCTATAAAAAAATTGTATGTGGCAATTCAACTTTCATTTTTTATTATTAAAATATCTTAACAGTATAATCTATACAGTATAGACTAGACTCCGGGTTCGGACCGGGATAAATTTGAACTTTTAAACGACTCAATCTAACTTAAAAAAAAATAAATATTTTGATGTAGAATTTGAAAACTAAAATAATTTATCGAAATAAATTTTCCCCCGGTTCTCCGAACCCTAACTATTCGTGATGTTTTTAAACCCTTGCGATAATAACTTTGACTCATCGTGTCTGAAGTCCGGAAAAAATCTCCAGTGAACAAGTTTGCAGAAAATCAAAAACGGTTAAGACGTAAAATACAAAAATTGTGGTCGAAATTATAAAAACTTTAAATTATTCAAATTTATCCAATTTTTCTGTTCTATAAAAATTCTAAAGATTTTTGAGACCATAAAATATTCGACCGAAATGAATTTGAGTAACTGAATTTTGATCGTGATTTCATGTTTGTAGTAAACTAAAAGTGAAGACCCGATTTTTGACCTTGGTAAAGATTCCCAACAAAAATTTTCAATGAATCAAAATTGAACTGAAACTGAAAAAATGTTGAGAAAAATCTATGTTTTTGATCATTGCGTCATTTCACTTGAAAACGTATCATTTGAATTATTTTCAGAAGTAGTAATTTTTTACTATCAGAAATGGCCTAACAAAATTATTTTTTCTGAGAACGTCAAAAAATTAATTTTGATAATAACACTGCGTGATGATAATTGACCTTCCAATATTTTCAGACGGATTTTTAATAAAGATTAACTTTATCATAGATCGTGCCGCGGCATGCCGTTACGAAATGGTATTTTGGAAATACTGATTTTTTAGATTATCAGTGCAATCTAAAGAAATAGTTTAGAAATAAATCTTGTGGTTAATTTTGTGAAAACAGTTCCGTAATTCCTGTGATTTTTAAATGACTGTATTGTTTTAGGTTAAAATAAATAAATGTCAGAGTTTAAATTGCAAACTTTTAGACTGAATGATATCAAAATTCAGATACCCGAACTTTTTGCTCAAAAATTTGGAGACCCTTTTTAGACCACCGAAATGTTTATAAAATGGAGGATTCTGATCGCTTAATCCTAATTGCTCGGATCATTGACGTCACTTTATGGCGATAGATCGTTTTGTGTCCTCACGGACGAACTGTATAAAATATCACAAAATGGTTTGGGCATCCAACTTAAGACTTAAAAATAATGAATAAATGTATTTGATTTGAAATCTGGTTTTCGAATATTAACCGGAATCTACTTTTTTGTCGGTTCTAATCTAGGTAGACGCATACTAATTTTTCTTAATATCAGCTTAAAACTTAAATTTTTTATGTTCTTTGGTATTTTTATAATGACTTATACATAAACTACTGTAACTATTTGTTGATAAAATTTTCCATAAGAAAGTTTTCATTTTCGCTTATAAATTTTAACTATGCAGCTGAAGTTTAATGATAGATGGTATTATATTTCCAAAGTATCGATCATGATGGATTACAAAATTGAATAACCTTCAGCCAAACAGCGCTTGCTTTGAAAGCGTGGCTATTTTTCTTATGTATGAAATTGTAAATAAGTGAAAAACGCGTTAAAAACAAATATTTAAAAAGTCGATTTTGGTGCGAAAAATAAAAAAAAAATTTCACGTTATTCAAAGGCCGGAAAATAATCGAACGTGCTGATTGTTTGATAATATCACCGACGTGAAAAACATATTATTTTACCCTGATCTCTTTTTTTACAGTTATTTCTTCATAACTGCATTTCCCTTAAAATGCCTGTATAAAAAATATCCGGTTACCAGTAAACCGGAAAAGCTAAACAGAAACAGTTTCTGATTAATTTTCAGTAGTTTTCTAGTTAAATTTACCTCCAATTTGAGAGGAATATTTGATTCTTGTATTATTTATATCAAACGAATCCCCTCGATCGTATATTTTTCATATTTATATCAAAATAACAAGGAATTTTTTTTAATTTCCACTCAAGATTTATGGTCCATGATTATGCTACTTATCTCTGAATATTTTAAAATCCTTGTCCTCAAATTATCTTGCGTGAGCCACTTCCTTGAGATACCCACAACCGTCTAAGATTAACTCAACCACCCCCTATAAATTATGTAAAGCTTCCCAAATTAAAATTGCATGCTTTTATTACAGAACAAAAAAAGTGAACCCTTGTAATAGATTCCTCATAGAACACTCGAAAATCTTGCGAATTCGGCACTTTTGGAACTCGGCGGTTATAAAGCTGTATTTTAAGTATTTCCGCCGTTACAGATCTGTTTCAGTGGTTGCTTAGTCCTTCTTTTTAACCATTTTTTTATAATTTGATCAAAAAATCTGCTTATTCTGAATTTTTGATTTTGGCTAACCACCGGAGGTTATAGTTCCGTATCTCCAGGAGATTAGTAGATTGTTCAATGTGGAGGAATTTTCATGGACCATATTTGATTTCAAAGAAGCAATTTTTTTGTTCGAAGTTCAGTTTTATTCATCGGTCATATTATATATAAGAGTCTCGATAGGCAACTCGTTGTACATAGCTAACTCGTTTGTCGACCCATTTACCGGTAGATTCCTTTGCCGGTAAAGCTTTCATTTTCTCATTATAGCTTGTATTTTTTCATGAACCACAAAAACCCGATGAATTAGCGGGGAGTACATCATATTTTTTTAAATAATTCAGCTCAGATATAGATAACGGCCCTGAGCTACATAAGGGTACTCGACAAAAAATTTCTCTAAGCCCGAATAAATTTTAAGCGTGAAAAACTACACGTGGTCTTAAATTTTGGATTNAATGATACTTTTTATAGAGTAGCTGGTTTAAAACTTGAAAGCATTGGATTAGGGTAAAATTATTAAAAATGATGTTATATTTCAAATTAATAATTAATAAAGTATGAAATACGATATTAAACCAGCATTAAATTATCTTTTTTCGTAAAGAAGTTAATTTTTTTTTGAACCGATCATTTTGGAAAAGTTGGTGATTATAGAAGTCATGTGACTTTTTGGAATTTATTTTCGAATTTGAAAGTTTTTATCCTCGAAAAATGTTAGATTGATGAAAAATAAGACCAAGGAAATTTATTAACAGCATGTCACATTTTTGGTTCCGAGCTTTATTTTTGACAAATAAACGGCGTCGATCAGTTTTAAGCAAAAACTATGGTCAAAAGCACAAATGTGACATGCTGTGCTAAAATATAAACTTATAATTCTAACAATTTTTAATGTAGCTGACTTTTATTATATTATATATAAGTATACATGGTTGAACAAATAGAACAGGCAAAATTAACAGAATAGAAATTATTAAAAATTTCTCGCGTGTTGAAATCTCGGTAAATGTGCTTGTCTCGACAAAAACGAGACTCGCTGCAATTTCATTCTTTGACTACAAGAAATTCTAAATTTTCGATTTTGAGTAGTTAATCTGCAATCAGGCTGATCAACGAGAACGTATGAGCTGAAATTATTCGAATTAGTTTTTTCAGTGAATTTTGTCGCGGATTTCTTGCTCAAAACTGCTCGAACTTTTCCATTTTTTGCAATATTTATGTATCGTCCGGAAACAGTGCCTCTGAGGATAAATTGATTTCGTTGGCCAGAAACTGGAATAATGTCGATGATAGAATTCGTGTTTCGTAGTTTTTCCGGAGTCACAGAACCAGTATTTTGAACCGTCATAAACCGACCAGTTTTGGCATAAAGTTGAATTGGTTTTTGAAAGTGTCGAATTGGCCCGGCAGCACAAATAGTAATGAGAAATAGTAAAGTATTCATTGTTTTACTTATATTTTTGATGATTATATTTTTGTTTGGAATTTATTATATACCCGGAAGTCGAATCGGAAACGCTAGATGGCGAGTTAATAGACCTGAATCTTGATTAGGCACAGCTGGAGATTATGCGCGAATATGTTGATTTTACACTTTCTTCCGCGAAAATCTAAAAGTCAAGCTGATTACTTATTACGCGGATGCGGGAGTAGTTACTTGTAATGAGACAGAATGGTCTTTGAACATATGAGAAATAAGCCGAAATTCTGAGAAACATACCGACATGTAATTATAGGCAATTTGTTATCGTTCTTTAATTTCCAATTGATAAAACGAGGATGCATACACTCTTCTAATATGTAACCCAAACCCCATGAATTTGAGGGTACTTTTTGAAAAACCCTCTGAAATTTAAAAGAAAAATAGTTATTTTACTCTATTTTTTGATAAAAAATTTCTGCACGCAATTCATGTTTCTCTAAATTTCATATTTTGCTATGAAACGTGCTACGGCGTTAATCAACAGTACAAGAAGAATTAAAATTAACGACCTGTTTTATTTTTCGACCAATATTGTTATTTTGAATTAAATCAGTGAATTTATATTCAAGATATTAATCCGGAATTTGTATTTAAAAAAAATCATTGCACAATTTTTCATTCCAATAAACTTATGGCGTCTTTTCATAGTAAAGTTAATTTAATTATGATTCAAAAATCTTCACTTATGTAGACATATCATATCCCCTATTCACACGTTTGTGAATATCCCGTCCCTACTACTTAAAACCACACTACGTTTCCTAATCAGGGCGGGGATATTCACAAAAGTGTGAATAGCGGATATAGTGAAATCATAATAACTATTAAACTATAAAAATTTAGGGCGCTCAGTTGACATATCGTGACTATTTGAATGATAAAAACAATTCGGGATACTAGCACCAAATCAAAACTTTGGATTGCAGAAAAGGCCGAATTGGTCAGATATGTGTTAAAAGGAGTAGTGGCTACGCATTCTAACCAAAAAGTGATAAATGGATATATAAAACTTCGAAAACCATATCAAGTGATGTCAATTCTTATTAATTCATTTTCTTTTTAATTAATAAAATGCTCATTTTTCAAGGAACGTTAATAATCACACTTTTTTAAGGAAACAGAAATGCACATACATTCCGCGTTAAAATTTTGAAAATGCTCTGATGTATTTTTTACTTAGTTTTGATTTATTTCCGAAAAATGTGAAAGTTCTGTAAACCTAAGATCAATAATAACCTGAAATAAGACTTAATTATGAAATGAAATTCATTGCACTGTACACCTCTAATCGGTCTTGAATAAAGCTACTTATTTTGAGAGGCTAGGTTTGTAAGCTATTTGTTTTCGCTTTATGTACTAGGTGGATGAAAATTACAAAATATTCAGCACGAAATTAAAAATAGAAAAAACACACCCAGTAACCGGATTTTCACTTGATGGTTTTTAGTCAAAACCCGGTTACAGAGTGTTCTTATCTTAAATATCGTCGTGAATATTTTCTGATTGTTACCACCTAGTACTTAAAGCATAAACAAAAAGCTGGGAACAAACTAGCATGGGTTACAAATTAAATGGGACAGTGAAATTTTTTTATCTGTTAATGAACAATAATTATTTCGGTACTTGCTGGGGCTTTCATGCCACTTTTTCAGCCAACATTTTTATATAATTCGGCTTTTCCAAACCACCCATCCAATTGAGTTCTTAGATAGTTCAAACGGAGCACAAATATTGAGAGAAGTAAAAATTAAAAATAACGAATAAAACCATTGTTTCCAAATTTTAAAACAAAAACTGATAATTAAAAATTTCAGTCATCTAAGAAAAAATTCAAAAATGGTTTGATTAGGGTTTTTTATTCACTAGATATTCGTGCTCAGTTTAATCGAGCTTAAAACGAAATCGGATGCGTTGTTTTCAAAAGCAGATTAATACAAAAAAAAGGCTAAAAAAGTTGCATAAAAGCCCCAGCAAGTACCGTAATAAATATGTCTTTTTTGGCTCTTAATTTAAAAAGACTTTATTTTGATTGAAGCAATTTTTATTGCAAACTAACAATTATTTGTTTCCTAATTTCCGGAAATCAAAATTAAGTTATTTCAGGACATTTCGTACGAGCGGAACTAGTTTTTATAATTTTCCATTCTGTAGATAACATTAAGACAATTAAGAGTTCGTAGGGTCTCCTGAAAATTGAAATTCAAGATTATAAATCTTTAATCCTGGGTACAATCTTTTGGCGGAAATCAATATTTTCGAAAGTAACATCTGAATTTAGAATGTACATTTTACTTCCCAGGAATTATTTTGTCAAATACTTTTTTCCCAGTTATATTGCCTCTCAGTGGTCAGTAGGGTGTTCACATAATTCCTATTTCGGTTCATTAAAACGATCTATTCAACTCAGATTTCTAAAAATGATCACAAACAGTCCAAGAAAAATCGAAAAAAATTTGCCTCATACAATTTTTTCTATTTTTTCAAAACATTATAATCAATTTAAGATGCTTAAAAAAAGTAATGGTCCGATTCAATATCTAAGATCAGATGCATCGTTTAAATTCAGACGAAAAATCATAAAATTTAATTTTCAATTTTCAAATCTATTGATTTAATTCTCAGGCACCTCAAACCCCTTTGTTAAATTTATTGTCGGGACGATAATTTTATAATTTATTTTGACATAAAAATAATATTGATCATGCAAAAAATAATGTAATCAGCACTTTCGGAATTTTAACTTGACTTGAACAATTTTCAATCCAATTTGGACTTCTTTATGTCATAATTTAGAAAGTCTCGAAGTGAACCTTTTTGAAGTTTTGAACGTCTGAAAATCACTGATTATTAATTATTTCTAGTGTCCGAAAAAATCGAAATAACAGATTAAAGAAGTAGTGGTTGCATTTTAAAACAAAAAAATAGGGGCATTAGCCGTTTAATCCGTATAATACTACAAAACAAACGAACTAACAGATTTTGGTCGCACAGTTACAAGTTACTGAATGCTCAACTAATCAGAACCTAGTCGTTTAACCGACCTTGAAAATAAAGCCTATCTCTTGTGAGAAATTAAAATGATTTAAATGATTGAGAAATTAAAATGATTTAAAATGATAACTAAATTTATACTGAGCAAAAAAACATATCAAAATTTTTGTCGTAAAAATCGAAAGTTCGAGGTAAGCAATTCTAAGTTAGCATATGTAACATATCCTATTCCGAGTACAGTAGATCAAAAATGCCTAGGTAAAAATACAAACCAATTACAACGTAAAAATACAAACCAAATACAAACGAGAGTGAGACGGGCCAACCAACCAATCAAATCCCTGAATTGAACACACAATTGGTTTGTATTTTTTACCTAGGCAATTTTGATCTACAGTACTCGGAATAGGATATGCTGAGTTAGAATTGCTTACCTCGAACTTTCGATTTTTACGAAAAAAAATTTATTTATAAAAAACATATTTTTAAGTTAAGTTTTCATAATTCTCGAAGGTTCACAAATTGTTTCTGTATTTTTTAGAAAAGGTGATTTCTGGAAAAATTGATATTTTTTACAATTAACTACAAAACGATTTTATTTAAGAAAATACATCAAACCATAATACAAAATTCTTGTTGAATTTTGGTCGCGAAGATTTTAATCTACAAATTTAAATTATTCCGAAAATTTGCAATAAATAAATTCCAATGCACTTATAAAAGTTAAAATTAAAATCGAAACAAAATTTTGTCCGAGTGCTATGAATAACTAAGGAAATAACTTGAAGTTCTCATTGAAAGAGCTATCCTATATAACATATTATCGCTACCTAAAACTTTTATATTGAAACACTCAAACAACGGTGTTTTGAGCACTTTTGTTAATATTCTAGCGATATATCAGTCAGCATTTTGCAAAACGATGTTATCCGCGAAATTTCACTTAATTTACTTATCAAAGGACGTTGTTACGTCCGCTTATATTTTGAATTCTGTAAGAGAATTAGAATGTATAATTTAACTGTTCTTGAGTAAGTAAATCAGGCTGTTAACAAAATATATTTTTTACTACATTGGCAAAATTAAATCTCCACATACTAAATGTGGCATACAGTATAGTATTTTTTTGCACATCGATTGTAAATTCGTATTATTTTGATACNAGCATTATCTTGTCATCACCTTATTCTACTAGCTTCAACAAAGTCAATAAAATACGAGGTGTAAAAATGTTAACGTTATAAACCGGAACACGATAATTTTAGAAGATGTATACAAAAATTTTATCACGAAAGTTTGGAAACTTAAGTGTTAAACAGCAGATAACAACGCAGGATAATTCCCTGTTTATATGCAGAAAGTCAAATTTATTGTTAATCAAGTGCCAAAAAATCCGCATATATTTTGAAATTAGAACATCAAATTTCCAGCAATTTTGTTATATTATTGATACGAACTTTGTGTTTAATGAAGCAAAATTTGTGTTTAAAACTGTTTTTATTAAAAAAAAACAGATAATTCTGCGTTTTTCCTTCGAAACGAATATATCCTATATATCCCCCAATATATCCCCCATTCACACTTTTGTGAATATCCCATCCCTGATTATGAAACTAAGTGTGTTTTCAAGTAGTAGGGCCGGGATATTCACAAAAGTGTGAATAGGGGATATTAAAGCGCTTTGAGGTTAATAAGCTGACTTTTCAAAGGAAGCAAATATAAAAAGTACAGGAATCATCAAAATATGAAGGAATCATCAATTTTAAAGATCTCAAATATGTGAAATTTTAACAGTGAAAATTTCATAATTTTGTGAAAAACATCTGATATCTCAATCAATAATATGGAATGAATATATTTTAGCATTTTCATCTCGTAAGTGAAAAAAAACATACAGTTTTATCAATATATTTGGATATACAGGATGTAAGATTTTTCTCTTTTTTTCAAATTGGATAGACTTGATTCCGCTGTTTTGATTGGTTGAATCTGAGAAAGACGCTCTCCAATTTGAAAAAGAAGGGAAAAATCATACACCCTGTATTATTTTATATCCCTTTATACCTTTTGGTTAGAATGCGTAGCCACAACGTTAAAAGGAGTAGTGGCTACGCATTCTAACCAAAGGTGATAAAGGGATATTAGTCGAAACCTGTGAAGTCATTATCAAAAATTTTAAACTATTGTGTTCTGTTGAAAAACTCACCATTCAAATGTGAACTCAAGCAACATTCAGATAAGCCAGATCCGCCTAGTTACACCAGCTTTAGATTGCAAGAATAATGTAGAAAAGTTTCATGCAAGCATTTGAGAAACAAACTATTTTTATGCCTAGAGATCTTGCAGATTGTCCGTTCAAAATATTATCATTTTCCGTTTCGACGCAAAAATTTTACAAACGGTCTATTAGATTTCATAGATCAGAAAATTATTGGCTAGGTAATCAGACAGCTGATTTTTTGCCTTTCAATAACTTAAAATAAATTTAAAACGTAATTTTTTCCCGGTAGTTTACTAAATTGAAGGTTAAATGATAACGTTTAGTTAAAAGTCATAGAAAACGTTTTCCTTTGGTCCGCAAATAGGACCTATCCTTTGTAATTCGGTCAAGTGTAATAATCGCACTAATTCGTTGTCAATACACGTCTATGAGAAAAGAAGAACGGTCTCAGGCTAATCTACTGTATTAACTAGTCTGACTTTTACCAACAAGCTTTTTCTTTAACCTCAAATACTTCGCACCTGTTTTTCCAACTGAATCATTGTAACCGGATAGAATTTTTTGAAAATTTGAAAATAAAGCGTCAATTACAACAAATTTAAATAAAATTTTCAACCAATTTAACAAAATTATAAAAATGATTAATTTATACTATAAATTACATAAAAATTCTTTTTCAAAATTTTTCCATGGGTTGACTTTTCCGACACGACCTGAGTCAGGTTCACCTGACCAGACCTGTTTTCCGGGTCAACTATTTCATCTGAAAAATTCCTCAAAGAACAAGTTCGGATTTTTTCAACGGAAACGTTCACTTTTTTCTAGGACAGATTTCGAAAAGAATAATTTTTCAACCACAAATTTTTGAAATGTTAAAAAGTTTGAAAATAAATAAATATATTATTATTTATTTCGTGACAAATATAAAAGCTTCTTCATTGTTTTATGAATTTTCAGGTATTTTTTTTAAAGAAACTTTGAAATAACATTTTAAGCTGAAAATATGAATGAATTTATAAATGAAAAAATTGTTGATTTGTGGTAATGAACTCTCAACAAAATATAAGTATTTTTTCGGATTAGCTTCGTCAAAACATGAGTTTAGTGAACCCTTGCGAAAACAGTAAAGTCGTTTTTTTGAGGGTACGACCACATGATTTCGACTGGGAGAATAGACAAGATGCGACACATAGTTTTCTGCACGTGAAACCTTGGAAAAAAATATGTGGTAGAATTTTTTGGCTTCCTAGGTTGATCACGTGACCGGAAATCAGTCATCGAAATTGCTCAAAATGACCGAAAAAACGTTTTTTGCGAATTACCGGTGAACCGGTAATCATCGGAGAAAAAAAAAAACCTGCGTTCCAAATTCGGTCAAGATTAAGAGCTGCAAAAACCGTTTGTCGCTATCTAGTTTGGTTCTCTCAGAACTGATACCCTTTAAGTGGTCGTACCGAAAAAAAAGCGACCTAAGCTATGGCAAATAAAGTTAAGTACATGTTATCTCTGGTTTAAAATATGCTTCAAGAGAAACCGGAAGTGATATTAACAAATTGTCAGATACAGTATGACCATTTCGTTTCGGAACGCAAACGATTATAAAATGAGAATAAAGTTTTTCATGTCTGAGATCTCACTGATTGTCTGATCCAAAATGTTATCTTTTACGGTTCAAGAAATTAAATGAGGTTTTTACAAAAATATTGAGTATAATTAACTTTAAACTCATGCACTCTGAAAGTGCCGATGTCACTGATTGGACTTTTAGTGAACTACACAGGAACTTAATGATATTGTAATGCTCCAGTTTTCATATTTTGGTTCAATAATGTTAGGTTGAAATCATAAAACTTCAAAAAATGAGTTTTCACTAAAAATTTTTTGAAAATTATCAAGCTTTTTTTGAGTGAATGAAAAAATTAATTTGAATCAAATTATTTTTTGAAAATCAGTTTAATCATACCGAAGTTTCGGTAAAAAATAATAATTCGGTAAAAAATAATATTGATATAATAAGTGAATTCAAAATGTTTTTCTAAAATTAGTAAGTGTAGATTGGCACTTGTTTTAGTACAGGGTTGAAAGAAAGGCAGAGTTTACTGGTTAACCTTTTGAAATCACGGCTTAATTGACTCAAATTACTCTTATACTAAAAATAAAAGACCCAGATTTCCATTATCAGATTTACAATTAATTTTCACGTTTTCGTGTTGAACTTTTGCCGTCCATTGCATGGTCAAAAGGACCTTAAATTGTGAAAACTTACATTTTGAACTGCTAAATCCTAATCGAATCCCTCTAAATTATAATTCTTCAAATTTTTCTAAACACTATTTTAAAAAGCCACATCGACCAGTAATTCTTACTTTGTGGCTCACCGTTTTTTTGTTCGGAAAATAATTCCCCGTCTCTTCTTTTTTAATCTTTTGTAGCAAATTTGACAATCTCCATTTTAGAGAGACCATTTACCATCAAAAAGCGCTGTCTGGCGACTTTCAATTAAGATAAGTTGGTGTGTAACTCTCAATCAAAATTTTCGAATATCTGTTTAAGTACAATTCGTTAAGAAAGTTGATAATCTCAACAAAATGGAATTAAATTAATGGAATTTTCATATTAATTTGTTCAATTTATTTTGACAACATAACTGTTTGCAAACTTAATATACACAATGAGTCTTTTCAAATACGCCCATTTTTTACCGCAGG
>SCLH01000034.1:221520-256526 GCA_004367855.1 Oikopleura vanhoeffeni | reverse complement strand
TAAAATCATAATAACTATTAAACTATAAATTTAGGGCGCTCAGTTGACATACTGACTATTGAATGATAAAAACAACTCGGGATACTAGCACCAAACAAAAACTTGGATTGCAGAAAAAGCCGAATTGGTCAATATGTGCGAATCAACCAATCAAATGATCGGTTCCGCATTTTAAATAGTCACGATCTTTCGGCCTCTTGATCCATATCCCTATCACTTTTTAGTTATAATGCGTAGCCACAACGTTAAAATTACACTAAAAAGAGAGTGGCTACGCATTCTAACAAAAATGATAAATGGATATATAAACTTTCAAAACCATATCAGTGATGTCAATTCTTATTAATTTATTTTCTTTTAATTAATAAAATGCTCATTTTCAAGGAACGTTAATTATCAACTCTTTTTAAGAAAACAGAAAATGCCACATACATTCGCCTTAAAATTTTGAAAATGCTCTGATGTATTTTTTACTTAGTTGATTTATTTCGAAAAATGTTAAAGTTCTGTAAACCTAAGATCAATAATAACCTGAAATAAGACTTAATTATGAAATGAAATCATTGCACTGTACACCTCTAATCGGTCTTGAATAAAGCTACTTATTTTGAGAGGCTAGGTTTGTAAGCTATTGTTTTCGCTTTATGTACTAGGTGGATGAAAATACAAAATATTCAGCACGAAATTAAAAATAGAAAAAACACACCCAGTAACCGGATTTTCACTGATGGTTTAAGTCAAAACCCGGTTACAGAGTGTTCTTATCTTAAATATCGTGGTGAATATTTCTGATTGTTACCACCTATACTTAAAAGATAAAAACAAAAAGTGGGAACAAACTAGCATGGGTACAAATTAATTGGGACAGTGAAATTTTTTATCTGTTAATGAACAATAATTATTTCGGTACTTGCTGGGCTTTCATGCACTCGCTACGTACCACATTTCTAGATAGTTCAAACGGAGCACAAATTTAGAAAGTAAAAATTAAAAAATAACGAATAAAACATTGTTTCCAAATTTTAAACAAAAACTATAATTAAAAATTTCAGTCATCAAGAAAAAATTCAAAAATGGTTCGATTAGGTTTTTTATTCTCTAGATATTCGTGCTCAGTTTAATCGAGCTAAAACAAAATCGATGCGTTGTTTTCAAAAGCAGAAAATACAAAAAAAAAAGCTAAAAAAGTTGCATAAAAGCCCCAGCAAGTACCGTAATAAATATGTCTTTTTGGCTCTTAATTGAAAAAGACTTTATTTTGATTGAAGCAATTTTATTGCAAACTAACAATTATTGTTCCTAATTCGGAAATCAAAATTATATTTTCAGGACATTTCGTACGAGCGGAACAGTTTAATAATTTTCCATTTGTAGATAACATTAAACAATTAAGAGTTCGTAGGGTCTCCTGAAAATTGAAATTCAAGATTATAAATCTTTAATCCTGGGTACAATCTTTTGGCGGAAATCAATATTTTCGAAAGTAACATCTGAATTTAGAATGTACATTTTACTTCCCAGGAATTATTTTGTCAAATACTTTTTCCCAGTATATTGCCTCTCAGTGTCAGTAGGTGTTCACATAATTCCATTTCGGCTCATTAAAACGATCTATTCAACTCAGATTTCTAAAAATGATCACAAACAGTCCAAGAAAAATCGAAAAAAATTGGCCTCATACAATTTTTCTATTTTTCAAAACTTATAATCAATTTAAGATGCCTTAAAAAAGTAATGGTCCGATTCAAATCTAACATCAGATGCATCGTTTAAATTCAGACAAAAATCATAAAAATTTAATTTTAATTTTCAAATCTATTGATTAATTCTCAGCACCTCAAACCCCCTTGTTAAATTTATTGTCGGGACGATAATTTATAATATTTTGACATAAAAATAATATGATCATGCAAAAAATAATGTAATCAGCACTTTGAATTTTAACTTGACTTGAACAATTTTCAATCCAATTTGGACTCTTTATGTCATAATTTAGAAAGTCTCGAAGTGAACCTTTTTGAAGTTTTGAACGTCTGAAAATCACTGATTATTTATTATTCTAGTGTCCGAAAAAAATCGAAATAACAGATTAAAGAAGTAGTGTTGCATTTTAAACAAAAAAATAGGGCTTTAGCGGTTTAATCCGTATAATACTACAAAACAAACGAACAAACAGATTTTGGTCGCACAGTTACAAGTTACTGAATGCTCAACTAATCAGAACCTAGTCGTTAACCGACTGAAAATAAAAGCTATCTCTTGGAAATTAAAATGATTAAATGATTGAAAATGATTAAAATGATTAAAATGATTAAATAAATGATTTTTACTGAGCAAAAAAAACATATCAAAATTTTTCGTAAAAATGAAAGTCAGTAAGCAATCTAAGTTAGCATAGTAAAATATGAGTAATAGATCACAATGCAGTAAAATAAAACATTCAGTTAAAAAATAAAAATACAGATAAGCAAAACCAATCAATCCCTTTGAAAACAGGTATAAGCAATTTGATCTAAGTACTCAATTAATATTGCTAACTTAGAATTGCTTACCTCGAACTTTCGATTTTACGAAAAAAAAATTATTTAAAAAAACATATTTTAAGTTAAGTTTTCATAATTCTCGTAAGGTTCACAAATGTTTCTGTATTTTTTAAAAAGGTGATTTCTGGAAAAATTGATATTTTTACAATTAACTACAAAACGATTTTATTTAAGAAAAATACATTCAAACCATAATACAAAATCTTTGTGAATTTGGTCGCGAAGATTTTAATCTACAAATTTAAATTATTCCGAAAATTTGCAATAAATAAATTCCAATGCACTTATAAAAGTTAAAATTAAATCGAAACAAAATTTTGTCCAGTGCTATGAATAACTAAGGAAATAACTTGAAGTTCTCATTGAAAGACTATCCATTAAACATATTATCGCTACCTAAAACTTTTATATAGAAACAACTCAAACAACGCGGTGTTTTGAGCACTTTTGTAATATTTCTAGCGATATATCAGTCACATTTTGCAAACGATGTTATTCCGCGAAATTTCACTTAATTTACTTATAAAGACGTTGTTACGTCCGCTTATATTTGAATTCTGTTAAGAGAATTAGAATGTATAATTTAACTTTCTTGAGTAAGTAAAATAGAGCTGTTAACAAAATATTTTTTACTACATGGCAAAATTAAATTCCACATACTAAATGTGGCATACAGTATATTTTTTTTGCACATCGATTGTAAATTCGTATTATTTTGATACCCGGGTTTTCATTGGTCAGCCAAGCATTATCTTGTCATCACCTTATTCTACTAGCTTCAACAAAGTCAATAAAATACGAGGTGTAAAATCTTAACGTTATAAACCGGAACACATAATTTTAGAGATGTATACAAAATTTTATCACGAAAGTTTGGAAACTTAAGTGTTAAACAGCAGATAAACAACGCAGGATAATTTCCCTGTTTATATGCAGAAAGTCAAATTTATTGTAAATCAATGCCAAAAAATCCGCATATATTTTGAAATTAGAACATCAAATTTTCCAGCAATTTTGTTATATTATTGATACGAACTTTGTGTTATGAAGCAAAATTGTGTTTAAAACTGTTTTTATTAAAAAAAACAATAATCTGCGTTTTTTCCTTCAAAACGAATATATCCTAATATCATCCCCTATTCACATTGTGAATATCCCGTCCCTGATTATGATAACTAAGTGTGTTTCAAGGTGAGTTAGTGCCGGATATTCACACAAAAAGTGTGATATAGGGATATTAAGCGCTTTGAGGTTAATAAGCTACTTTTCAAAGGAAGCAAACATATAAAAAGTACAGGAATCATCAAAATATGAGGAATCATCAATTTTAAAGATCTCAAATATGTGAAATTTTAACAGTGAAAATTTCATAATTTTGTGAAAAACAATCTATATCTCAATAATATGAATGAATATATTTTAGCATTTTTCATTCTCGCAAGTGAAAAAAAAACATACAGTTTTATCAATAATTTGGATATACAGGATGTAAGATTTTTCTCTTTTTTCCAAATTGGATAGACCTTGATTCCGCTGTTTTGATTGGTTAATCTGAGAAAGACGCTCTCCCAATTTGAAAAAAAGAAGAAAAATCATACACCCTTATTATTTACGCATTCTAACCAAAAGGTGATAAAGGGATATTAGTCCGAAACTCAAGCAACATTCAGATAAGCCAGATCCGCCTAGCTTACACCAAGCTTTAGATTGCAAGAATAATGTAGTGAAGTTTCATGCAAGCATTTTGAGAAACAAATTATTTTTATGCCTGAGATCTTGCAGATTGTCCGGTTCAAAATATTATCATTTTCCGTTTCGACGCAAAAATTTTACAAACGGTTTGTTAGATTTCATGGATCAGAAAATTATTGGCGAGGTAATCAGGCAGCTGATTTTTTTGCCTTTCAATAACTTAACATAAATTTAAACGTAATTTTTCCCGGTAGTTTACTAAATTGAAGGTTAAATGATAACGTTAGTTAAAAGTCAAAGAAAACGTTTCCCTTCGTCCGCAAATAGGACTTATCCTTTGTAATTCGGTCAAGGTGTAATTAATCGCACTAATTCGTTGTTAATACACGTCTATGGAGAAAAGAAGAACGGTCTCAGGCTAATCTACTGTATTAACTAGTCTGTCATGCGTCAACATTACGGACCGACTGACTAAATTATGTTAAAACGAAGACTTTTTACCAACAAGCTTTTTCTTTAACCTCAAATACTTCGACCTGTTTTTCCAACTGAATCATTGTAACCGGATAGAATTTTTTGAAAATTTGAAAATAAGGCGTCAATTACAACAAATTTAAATAAAATTTTCAACCAATTTAACAAAATTATAAAAAATGATTAATTTATACTATAAAATACCTAAAAAATCTTTTTCAAAATTTTTTCCATGGGTTGACTTTTCCGACGCGACCTGAGTCAGGTTCACCTGACCAGACCTGTTTTCCGGGTCAAATATTTCATCTGAAAAATTCGTCAAAGAAACAAGTTCGGATTTTTTCAACGGAAACGTTCAACTTTTTTTCTAGGACGGATTTCGAAAAGAATAATTTTTCAACCACAAATTTTTGAATTAAAGAAGTTGATAAAAAATAAATAATATTATTTATTTCTGACAAATAAAAAAGCTCTTCATTTTTATGAAATTTTCAAGTATTTTTTAAAGAAACTTTGAAATTAAACATTTTAAGCTGAAAAAATGAATAAATTTATAAATGAAAAAATTGTTGATTTGTGGTAATAACTCTCAACAAAAATATAAGTTATTTTTCGGAATTAGCTTCGTCAAAACATGAGTTTAGTGAACCCCTTGCGAAAAACAGTGAGGTCGTTTTTTTTGAGGTACGACCACCATGATTTCGACCGGGAGAACTAGACAAGATAGCGACAAATTGTTTTCTGCACGTAAAACCTTGGGAAAAAATATGTGGTAGAAAATTTTTGGCTTCCTAGGTTGATCACGTGACCGGAAATCAGTCATCCAAATTGCTAAAAATGACCGAAAAAAACGTTTTTTTGCGAATTACCGGTGAACCGGTAATCATCGGAAAAAAAGAAAAAAAACCTGCGTTCCAAATTTGGTTAAGATTAAGATGCAAAAAACCGTTTGTCGCTATCTAGTTTGGTTCTCTCAGAACTGATACCCCTTAACCCCTAGACTCATAGAGCCATAAAAGTGGCTTTCATTTTTTTGAAAAGACCGGAAAGGACAAAAATAAACGAGATAGAAATTTTTTTTTTGGATGAGCAGTTCGAAATATATTTTATCCTACTTTTTTTTTGGATTTCTCTGAAATTTTTCTTTATCAGCTTTATCTCACAATTTATTTTTAAAACAACAAGGTCTTAAATACTCAGTTTTTAGGAATTCGTCTTGACCATCGTTGAAAAAAATAATATTGTTTCTACTAAATGTAGAACTTTTTTTATTTCTTTTTGTNGTCCCACTCGAATGTGCCACCAATCCAAACAAAGCCTAAATATTAAAGTTAGTCTCTGTCTTTCAACCTGGTCAGTGATCTCGTACGATCCCTGACCTTAACCTAAATAGGTTTTGCGTTGTTGTTCCGATCCCGCTCTTAAAGTCTCAACCTTCTTAAAGTACTCACCAGCTCCAAATAGGGCTAATTATTTAGCAGAATGGCTAGTGTCCTTTTCGTGTCACTGTGGTAGCTCGACTGACTCGAGTTACGATTGTGGCACGTGGCGCTCGAGGGCACTAAAGTATAGCGTGGGTAGCTTGTGCTGGAATGAATCTTTATGATGAAGTGACTGGGTTAATATAGTTTATAGCTTAGCGTCCCCCCAGTTTGAAAAATGACTCCTTTTAGGGGTCATGTGGCTACCCAAGGTATGCTTACCTTTATCTTCTGTTGTTGTCTGTCAATCTGCTAAACATCTGTTTACGGTCTGTAAATCTTTTTCGTTCTTCGTACTTCAACTTCTTCTCAATTGCTGTCTCTGTTCTGAATTTGTCCCTGTATACTGTCCTCTCGATGGTCTCATTCATTGCCTTATTCCCATATCTTAATTATATTTTTAATTAATATGAATTATTATAAATTATTTCATTTATATCATTTTTCAAATTAATGTTTAAAGGGAGGCATTATGGCGAAAACGGTTAACGCACCCAATTTGCATATCAATGGTTACGGGTTCGATTCCATATAGTGACGAACTCTAGACCCAACATGTTCTATCTTCAGAACATGTTATTAAGAAAAACTTAAGACCTCAAGTTTTGATTTTTAAATTTTGTTGGAAAAAAAATTTTATATATGGCAACAAATTATATTTTCGAAACCGTACCTTATAAATCGCTGGTCGTTAACAATTGCCATTGCCTTACACCAATCGGGGTCCGCTCTTTTTACAATCTGCTCATTCTCGTCAAGCGTGTAGCTTGAATATCCGATACCCTCCTCGCATTCTAGTTTCTGAACTAACACAATCTCGAATTTCTCGCCCTCCATTTGTCTTATGAATTCTGTGAGCATTTTTACTTTGGACTTTTTCTTTGCATTCGCCATTAAATCGTCGAAAGTCATTTCGTTTAATTGCTCAAATAACTCAGCTTTCCCTTCCAATTTCTCTCTTAAATTCTCATTCTTAGCTACCAAATGCTCTGCCATTTGTCTCAATTCACCTTCGTTTGCAGCCTTATCTACGTCCTCCATTACGATTGTTTTCTCGTTATGGACTTCTACACTAGTTCGGAGAACTCTCGCCATCTCGTCAATTTCACCCGATGAAAAATTCGGCTTGAAAATTTCCCGGTCTTGTAGCGGACCATTGTTCATCAATTTGGCTAAAATTTTTGATGTGGTGAAATCGTCCGTGGACGTTAGCTGGAAGCTGACCCAAAGAGTTTGTGCTCGTGCAGGTGCTTCTTTTGCTAATTTTGTGACATTGCTACATAGAGCCAAAAATGCAGCGTGTAGCTCGGCAAATACCGATGCGTTCTGTATGTCGTTGACCCTGCAAAATTCATTAAATTTCTCCGCCTGACCGAGGTTGTAAATTAATCGGTCCTTGAAAGTTAACATGTCTGGTTGCCCATCGTTGAATTGTGATACATACTTAATATTGGTTGTTATTTTCAGGATTTTTAATGAATGCACAAATATTTGAAAAATAACAAAAAAATTTTTAATTTTTTCTAGAATACTAAATTTTTAGTTTTTAGTCGGAATGTTTTAGTTTTTTAGATCTAGTTTAGGTGTTTTTGAAAAAATGGTCGAATTTAATGACTTTTCTGATATGGTGAGTTTTTTAAAAGTTTTACCTGTATCGCTTCTATGAAATCGGGGATAGCGCTATAGTTCTGGAAGCAAATGTTGGTGCAGATCTCTTTTTTCTTTCTTTTATCGGCCAATTCCTTCTGAAATTTGCCTTCTGCTGATTCGGGATCGATTTTTACTTCGGTCTTTCTAACTTTCTTAAAACTGCTCGCATCCAATATGATCTTTCTTTTCGGGGCGCAGTAAGACCCTGTAGACGAGGCGATTGACGCATTCTCTAGATAATCAGTTATCTCAACGTCCTTCTTGTCTTTTTTGACCAGTTTTCGTTTTACTTAAAATTATTTTTAATACTAATTTATTTTGGTTCCTTAGTAATTTTAGTTGATTTTGCCTTTATTATTATAATTACCTATTGGAACTTTCATAGCCGCTTCCCTTTTTCGGTTATTTTCCTCGAAATCCGCCTCGAAATTTTGATTAGATCTTTCGATCTCTGATATTTCTCGTATTGGCTGATTTTGTTCTTTAAGGACGTTATCTACTTGCATATCCGTTTTCGGATTATCCTCGTTCTCATTTTCGTTATTCATTCTTAAAATATATTTGAAATTTTAAGGTGAAATTTTCAACTTGTGCTGGATCAGTCGGCGGTGATGACCGTGATGTTAAAAATAAATTTATCGAAATGGTCGGTACGGAAGATATGTTTGTACAATTGGATGATTTTTCTTCAGGACCACCGGCACCGGGTGTTACTTCTACTGGTCCTTTCTTTGTATCGCTTGGTTCACTCGAGGCATGTCTTTTGGATGACATCTCTGATATTGCGACATTCTCCGGTATCTGCCGGTTCAAAACTGAAAAAACCGGTTTATTTATTAAGGTAAAATTTTGATAATTTTGATCTATTTCTTGAATTTTCGCGAAATTTCAACAAATTTTCCCGGTAAACTGACCATAATAGCATTTACTTGATTATGAAAATATTTTACTGGAAAAATTATTACCGGTAATTTAAAATAATCGAAAATAGTTTTTTAAAAAAGGAAATTTTTTCAAAATTATAAATTTTGATTTTTAGGTTATGGTTCAAGGTGGTTATGTTGATGGGGCTTTGTTCATTAAAGCTATGCACTGTCCTCATAATGGGATGGGCGAGGTTGTCCTAGATTATGAGTCCGTTATTTTTTCTCCTCATATGTCGAATCTTATTCGGATTATTTTCGAGGCCGCCGTTTCCGGTGAAAATCCTCCGAGTAATATTCAGTGGCTAAACTGGTGTACCCTGTTACCGACTTTGGGTGGTTTGACTTGTCGTCATCAACTTCACGATAATCCATCATTATTTTGTCGTACTTGCCGGCTCAGGTTTGTGCCTTTTGAATTTTTAGAAGAAAAAATAAAATTTGTATTTTTTGGGAAAAATTTATTTGAAAACATTTTCAGACATTCCTTGGTTGACTGTCATGGTTTACCCCCGCAAGTTAGTGTAAAAATGCACTTGATTCAGGTTTTAGCTAACAAGGTTCACGACAAAAGGGTTGATGCTGATAATTCTCACTATTGCAATATGTCATTACCTATTGCTTCTGGACGGGATCGCTGCTTCTTTCTTGTTGGAAATATTGGGAATTCCCATTCGCATTCTGCTTATCGGCTTCTCGAGGAGTTGGTGCAGTCTGTTGGTGCTGAATCGTGTTTCATTCTCGAATCACGTGCGTCAGATCTCCGTCTAAAGGAATTTTTGGATTACAGATGTGAGTAAATTTTAATCATTAAAAAATGTGAAATGGTTTTTATTTTTACCACTCCTCTGGGAGCTCAATTTCTGGAGTGATTTCAGAAAATAAGTCACCTCCTAATTCACCTAGACTTAGTTCAAATAAGTCGTTGAATTGCATCGTAGCGGTAATTGCTGTAATAACGATGTTATTACCACTATAATAGCTTTTCTTAGTTTCGAAAGGTGGGAATACTGCAAAACCTAAGCTTTTTAGAGCTTCCACTTTTGTTGTCGCGAAATCTCTTATTGTTTTCTCGAAATTATTCATGACGTATTTTCCTAAATCGCCATGTATTTCGCGAAATAAATTTTCGTCAGTATTCTGGGCGAATATATTACCGTTTCTTGAAGCGGTTTTGATGATTGTTGAAAAAATTGGTTCATATTCTTTGTATTCAAAAATGGGTCTGCTGTAGATTTGCATTATTATGCACCATTTATAATATGTTAACAAAAAATAAATTTTATCATGGTCGAATTGACCGATATTTTCAACTCGAAAATTTTGCAAGATTGCGACGCTACCGTTGCCCCACTCAGAATTTATGAAATTGATAATATTTGATCCCGGCATAATTATAGAACCATTTCGGAATCTGTATGATAAAAACTTAAATATTTGACAGTTTCGTTTGAGCTCACGGTAAAGGTTTGTTGACATATTAATTATTTTTGGTACCAATTTTGATTGGCAGCGTACCTTTCTTTCACTTTCCCATAAAGTAGGCGTTCTTAAATTAGAGGTTTTTGTGTTTCCAATAAATATCTGGAGTGACCGAACTTCCTCCCTCAGTGTCTGACATGTTTTACTTTCTGATTTCGTCGTTCGTTTTTGATAGATGATAGCCGTCAGATGTGCTAGTAATAGCATTTTCTAAAAGTAAAAATAACTAAATATTTTAGCTCATGTCGTGGTGGCGAAACTTGATAATTTAGCCGTTGAGCAAATCCTTGCAATGCTTTTAATGGTCGATGTCTATGGAAAGTGTGAAATTACTCGAAATGTTTGTGGTTTTTCGACCAAGTGGGACTTTTCAGTAGCTTTGGCCTTAGGCCATGACCCTATAATGCATATTATATTTGGTGGTGATCTTGATCAAATTTCCGGCGCCCTTAGGGGGGGTGGAATTTTCCCTCTTATTCAGAGGCTCAACAAACGGGCTTACAAACGTCTCGGGAATATGTATAGAGAAATCTCAATTTCTTTGGGTAAATTTTTCAATTTTATTATTTATCATTATTAATTACCTTTCAGATTCCTTTGGCCCCGCTCAAATCGTGATGTTTGGTGGTATGAACTTTCTCCGTGATCTACGTGCCAGACCTGTCTTTCGCGATTTCGCCTCTATATCTAGAATACATACACGTGAACTTTAAAAATTATTTCCTCAATATATTTTCACTATATTTTTACAATACAAAATTAATTTTATTACATTTGCGATTTTACTAATTCGAAAATGGTAGTTCTTGGCAGGTGTGACATTTTTGGGCAGTGTGAAAACAATTTATATTACGGGTTAATACAATACATAATTTATCTAATTTATTGAGAACGATTTTAATTTTATTGCCTTAAGGGTAATAAATATGCCTATTTATAATTTCTTAATTTTTTAATCCAAATCGTTTAATTCTATTCGTTCGCGAAATTCATTAATATAGGTAGTTTCCATAGATAAAACATCGTCAAGAAGGACACCTTGAAAATGTTTGGTTTTATTTATCCAGTATCTATCTGACACTTGTTTTCCTCCATGAACTACTATATATCCTAATGTCAAGACATCTTTATGAGAATGGGTCTTGAAATCATTTGGGTGGTAAGGGCAATATCTCTCGTTATTCATGAGAACGGAGTAATATCGATCACGATCCTCGTGTTCGTTTATTGCGTCGATACATGTTTTGTACCAAACGTGGTCCCGAGGGAATTTAACAAAAATCCACGGTGGGATAAGTGATATGTCACGTGAGTTTCTACAAGGGTATGTGCAGGTGCGGAATCCCAAATTAAAACAAATATTACAGTAAATCTCGCGACCTTCGAAATAGTCTTCAGGTTCAGCTGATTTTGCGCGTAGTCGTAACATTCTGTCTACAGGTGTTTCGTCTTTTTCGACAAAGACATCGTCATCCCCGGACGTGGCGATCGAGTTGGTCTCGTCGCTAGGATATTCGTCGTCGTCAAGCTCTAAAGTTCCCATTGAAAAATTACTCATATCGATGAGTTGAAACTTTTTAGTTGAGTTTCCTTCGTCATCCAGCTGAAAATTAGTTTTTAATAAATTGACCCTTAAAGCGAGTAGGTTTTACATTTTTATTTAAAAAAAAATTTATATGACCCCGAACGTTTTAGTGCTACATTAATGAATAATATTCTCACCTTCAGGTTGTTCTCGAGCTCTTGTAATGGCATTCTTTTTATTTCATTCGGATTACTTTCGGATTTCGATTCGTCATTTGCTATTTCTACAATCTCTTCTAGGATCTCGTATTTGAGTTTCTTTCTTGGCGCGTCTGGGCACATTATTTTCATCGTTGATTCCTGAAATAAATGGTTAATTTTATCTGAGGCAAAAAAAATGGGTTATACTGAGCTTAATAATTATTTTCTAGAAATTTTGAAATTAAAGATTTATTTATAAAGACTATAATTTTTCTTACCCAGTTTAAGTCTTTCGTTGATTCCCACAAATTGTTTCGGGATTTCGTTGGTGATCCAAAACCTTCAAATCCAACAGGCGTTTGGATTGGACTGTCTGGGTCTTCCTTGATGGAGACTACTTCGCGTTTTTCTTCTTGTTCTTTCGAGGATGTTGATTCCTTAAAATAAGTCGTTATTGGTTTTCTTTACGTTTTTTACTTTAGTTTGAGAAAAAAAAATTGTGTTTTATATAAATTTTTAATTATTACCGCTAATTCTTCAACTGATGGTAGCTTAGCGCATCTCATCATTTTCTTTTTCAGGCGTTTTTGGTATCGGTTCGGCATTCTTAATTATTTTCATTTTAACACCAAAATGTGCTCTTATTTATTTTATGGCAGTAATGGGGTTTTTCAAAGGTTAGTTATCACGCAAAATCCTTCGTATACTGACTCGAATAATTTCAAATTTAGGGGTACTGGTTTGTTTTCTAAAAATAATATTTCCGAATTTATTGAACTTGTTTTTTAGAAAATGGGGTTAGAAAATGGGGTTAGAAAATGGGGTTAAATCTCATGACATTGTGTAGGTTTGTGGCAAGCAAAAAAAAAATTTTTTCAGGTGCGATTTTGTTTGGTGAAACGTTCGCAGGCGCAGCCGACGTGTTTTCGCGAGTCATCGTCATTCAGTAAGCATTCGTTTTCTACAATAATGTATGTCTCCCAGTTGGCTGATAAATATTTCATCATTTCGATCAAAGAATATTTATTCTCCGATTTTCTGCCGTCTATTTGTACTCGAAATATCTTTTCTTTGTGGCATCGCGCCATACAAAAGTGGTAAAACTGCGCATTCTTATTTGGTTTTATAAAATTGAATAAAATTCTTTTTGCCGCTTAAATTTGTTTATGTATCGCTTAATATCCACGGGTTTTATTTTCTTTTTGATAACATAAAAATTTGGGATTTTTGGTACAAAGCCCGTGAATATTAAATAAGTTTTGGAAAACATTTTATAAACCATTCCTTATGGTCGTTCGGGAAAGTGTTTTCTCTAATTGCAAATGCGGCTTTCCAGAAACGGCTGTGGTCACTGACTTGAATCACGATCATTTCGTTTTTATACTCCCCGTGCATCATTCTGATTACCGCTTTTGGCATTCTGTGGTGTGTGAAAATTCCATTTGTCTGTACAGACCAACTTTTGGGGCAAGGGAATTCGCTACATCGCAGTCCTTGGCCAAATTCATTGCAGACTAGGCACACTAACTTAAAGCAAATGTTAAAGGATATCACTTTATTCTATATATTCCTAGTTTACTTTTTAAAATATATTTGGGAAAATCAAAAGCCTCACAATGTAGGTGAGAAATTTTTGTGAGAAAAATAAAAATGCTTAAATTGCAATTTTAACGGAGTAATTTTTGGCTGATTTTATTTATCAAACCCATAAAATTAATTTTCAAGCCAATTTTAGTATATCGATTTATGATTTCGCGCAAATTGTAACGCGAAATATAGTGGTTTCCTAGCCAAATTTTTTCATGAACCTTGGACTTTTGGCGGTTATTACGAATTTTTTAGGCAAATATTGGTTCCTCGTTGATACCTTAAATTTTTAGAAACAAATTCGCAAACCACACTTTGACAGCGTAAAATTTTATTCGGAGTAAAATAACTTTGATACAAATTTTGAAACAATACAAATTTTGAATTTCCCTATCTTTGGTCAAGCGATTCTTATAAAATTTTGAATTGGTATTACCGTTTCTGAGTTTGTTGGTAGGAAAACTTCGTTCTCGGATCGTACATTCTCTATTTCTCCATTTTCTTTTTCAGTATTGCCGATATATCGCATGATGATAAATATGTTGTCTTTTGGAATCTGGATCGTATCACCGCCTCTTGCTCTTCCTATATTTGTAGTAACTAAACCAATCTGAGATGCTGGATATCTCTTCTTATAGGTTTTCGAGAATTAGTACTTTCAAAACATTATTATTTTGGAATATTACTTTAATCAGCGACGCCAAATGAAAAACTATATATTTTCGTTTTTAAAATTTTTTGGCTTTTGGACTTTTTATGAGTTTACAAAAAAAAATTTACAATATAGGTTTACCCTAGCTAATTTATTTTGGTGAAAAAAATAAAAATTGGAGTAATTTTGCGCTGATTTGATTTATCAACCTATAAAATTAATTTTCAAGCCAATTTTAGTATAGCTTATTTTATGATTTCGCGCAATTTGTAACGCGAAATATAGTGGTATCATAGTCAAATTTTTCATGAACATTGGACTTTTGGCGATTATTACAAATTTTCAGGCAAATATTGGTTCCTCGTTGATAATTTTGAGAAACAAATGCGCAAACCCCACTTTGATGGAGTAAAAAATTTATTCTGAGTAAAATAACTCTTGATAGAATCATTAAAATTTTCGAATTTCTCTATATTTCGTCAAACAAAAAAAAATTTTATATTTTCTCCCAACCTCTTCCTTTCCTAATTCTTTTCGCTTACGGTTTTCCATTCTATAAATCCTTCTTTCTTCGTATAAATGTTCTTTATTCGCATAAATAACTTTCGGCTTGATAAATATTGTCGAAAAATGTTTATAAAAATCTGAACCCGTTTGACCCACGTGACTCTTTTCCGCTCCCTAGGAGTGGATGCTGGGTGATTCATTGAGCGTAGGCGGGATTTATATTCAATTTTAACCCTCGAACCCACGCACTCGGATTTATTAAAGTTCGTCTATTCTAGACGTCTTTTAATGACCTTTCTAAAAATTGGAATATTTTAAATTAACGACTAGATATATTTTTCGTGTTCGAAAATATTCAGTAAATTCTTTAACAAAACCGAACTTTGTTTTCTAGAATTGATAATTATAACCGATTTCGCATTATTCGGTTGGGAAATAAGTCAATTGGACTATTTCCCCATCCTCAGTAACAGCTTCGTGTGTTACGGGTTCAAATACATATCCTACAGGTGGAATTTTTTCAAAGTTTTCGTCAGTTTGCTCATTTCTGAGCGTAGAAATTTTATTTTCTATTTCGATTAGGGGTATTTCGGATTCTATGGGTGCGAATTCCGCGTTCTTTTCTGCATTTTTCTTATTCTGAATCTCGGACCATCTATCCATCTGCTTCTGTTCGTCGTTCGTCATTTTCTTTCGGTCTAACTTATTCTGAATTTCTATCATTCTTTCTTTATGTTCGTGAAGTTCAGCCTCTAAAACTTTCGATTCGTCGTCCTCGTTCTTGATACGTTCTATCTCGTCGAACCATTGTTTGGGAACCAAACAGAACTGTCTGTCCATTGACCGTTCATTTGTGACCCAATTCATTTGGGTACTCCACAAATCAAAATCTACCTCGACGTTTTCGTCGTCGACTAATAATCCTTTTTCTAGTGACAAAAATTCGCTGATTTTTACTTTTCTCATATCTAATAAATCGTCGTTTATTTTTAACACGGAGAAGTATAGTTTGCGCTCTGATCTTGGTATAATCCACCCATCTCCTTTTGATGTAGCGACTTTTACGTTATAATCTGGAGGAACGATCATAAAAAGGTTACTTTCGTCAAACATTTTATCGAACAGGTTTCTTTTCGACTCGAAAATGTCGAAATCTTTCTGGTCCGGCTGTGTCGAATACGAACTATTCATTCGGTAAATCAAAATCTAAATGATTTTATTGTTAGAATAATGGTTCGATCTATCATATTTTAAGCGCGAAAATATGCACATTCTCTCATTATGAAAATCTCAAAATATTTTTATCTTTTTATGATTTGTATCGACGACTCGGATGGCTCTCTTTGTTCTTCTTCATTTTCTAAAACAAAATGTCAAAAATACAATTCCGTTTTATATGACGAAGAGATACTGTACCTGATTACAGATGTGGAGATGGGTACTCGGCTTTTCGGCGATCGGTTTGTAGTTCATTCTTTGTTCACGGATTCTGGTTGTTTGGTAATACCTCGATCAAATCGTGAGCTTTACCAGAGGGTCCTGAAATATTCATTTGAAAAGACGAAAATGGAAAAAGTGTCAATTGAAGATTTTGAAAAATTAGGTAGAGCGTTAATTTTTACTATCGGGGAAACTGGTGAAATTGTCCCAGCTGAATCTGATTGGGGGATTTCCATGGATTACATATATGATTTTGACGTTACTCGGTATCCGTCGGACAGTAACCGTATGGTTATTATTCCTAAACGATGGAAGGATGAAATTGATGCTTTGGTTTCTTATCACAATCGTAAAAAGGCAATCATTTCGTACCGTGCTGGCGGTTTGAAATATACCGAGGTCCAGTTTAACCCTGGAGATTTTCCTCCGATATCATTGGAGCAATTTGGTGACTGTCATTTTGGGTGAATTCATTTAATTTTAGTATGTCTGTATCATTCAAATAAAATTTTAACATAAACTCTGGTGAATTTTCCCTTCGCATATATAAGTTCTCTTGGAACTCTTTCTCGTCTAATTTGTTTAGGCGATCGACTAAATCCCCCTTTGATCCGTCGCAAATCTCCCTTATGAAGCTCATGTCCCAAATATGGATCAAATTTGAATTTGAGCCAACCTTTTTTGTTGATATCAAATTATTTTGCCAACAGATTCCTGTTTCATAGCCTGGTGAAGGGCAGATTTCGAAAAATGGCCTGGTATTGTTTTTTCTATCTGTGTCGTCTATTAACACATAATCGCCATTTTTTATTGGCATTTTGGCTTTGTTATTGTACTCTAGCCCTTTTTCGAATTTTACAAATTTTATGGGTCGGGATTTGATAGTTCGTTCTCTGGCCTTATCTGTACTTAGTCTTGACGTTTTTCTTATTTCTAAAACTTTTTTGATTAGGAGGTCTAGAGGAACTTTAAAGCATTCCCCTGTATCCATTAAACGCCCAGTGAACAGTTCACATGGTCTGTAACCCTCTGCCGAAATAGTCTGGTTACTTTTCCTAACCGCGTTTGCAACCGCGGTTACTTTGTCGGTTCCCTTTTTTCCTAATTCTAGTGTTAAAAAATCCCCGAATACCCTCATTCGGCTGTCTAACGGTGCTAAATCGTTTTTTGTCGGGGTTATTTTTTGTCGGAGAATTATTTTAATACCTGCTTCTTTTAAATCGTCATCGTCCACGAGGCTTGCATGGGTCGACGCCCCGTCCATTCGGATTGCGGTAACACATTCATCGTTTTCTGTAATCGCGAGTGTGTTTCTGACGTCGAATAGTATTTTCTTTAATTTATCAGAAGTTAGATTTCCGGTTATGACGCATGCGTAGCTCATTCTTGTCAAGAATTCGCTGGCAAAAAATATTTTAACTGAAGTGCTGTCGGGTACTTTGCTCCTGGTCATCTTTCCTTCAATCATTGGATTCGGGACTGTCCTGTGCATTTCATCAGCTAAGATTCTTTGTCCAATTCTTCTGACATTTTGTGTCTCCGTATCAAAGTTCTTCATATCCCGAAACACTTTAGGGCTTCGCCTTAATTGTACACAACCTCTGCATCTTCCTGTGAACACGTCAATTTGTTCCTTTATTTTTGGGCATTCAAATAGGCGTGTCACTTCGTTCTCAATTCTTGCCTTAGAGCCGCATTTATACGTGTTGTGGCACGCTACCACTAATTGTACATTAAAGGCTTCCGGGACTAGTATTTTAGTAAACTTTTTATGGACGTCTTTTAATATTGTTCGAACTAAAATGCCGTTTTCGTCCAAGAAACATTGTTTGGATATCATAAGGGTTCGGACCGGTTCCATTTTGTTAGGCGGATCTTTCCCAAGTCGCAGACATTCTTTAGTTTTCCTAAAGTTTTTGTCTGTATTTTGCCATTCATCTAACAAATACGGGTCATTTATTATGTCTGAAATCGTCATGCTCATGTTAACCTCTTTTCTGCCGATTCTGGCCATGTGGTGAAAAGAGGTTTCAGCGTTGAATTTAGCGAGATCCGGGTTACGGGATAAAGTGTCCGACCAACCTTGGTCGTTATAGGGGTAAATTTCATTTTCGGTTAAGCCTTTGTTTTTTAACGTTCCTTGTAAACTATAAAAGGTTTCTAACGGGACTGTAGGTAAAAAATCTTCCTCAAATTTAATGTTCCCCAGGTCTTTAGAAATTATACCTAGTTTATTAAAAAATGAACTATCGTCAGACCCAACTGCGTCACAAATTTGGCAACCGTCACACTTTTGTGAGGCCTCTTTTGTTCTTGATATTACGTCTGCTAAAACGATAGATATATGTTTGGCGCTCACATAATTTATTTCATAATTGAAATTAGACAATTTTGCAAATGCCTCGTTTATTTTCCGGTCTTGGGACGGTGTACCGACATCTCTTAATTTTTTGTACAAGTCTGCAACGGACTTGCTGTCAGTACTTATGATTACCGGTAAGTTAGCTCTTTCTAGTTCGACGCTAGCGCTGAGCATACCGGCAAGTATACCGGTTAACTCGATGAAACAACTCGATGGCTTAAATTTATTATCGATGTCCGATCTCCTTCTTGAGAAAATCTTTATCCATCGTTTAGCCCCGGAGTCTTCAAGTTGATAGAAAAATCCGGCGTTGCATAAATAGCTACTATCGAATACCCCGTAGACCGGTTTATCTGGGTCTACTGGGCTTAGTTTCATGAGTTTGTCCAGTCGGTTCTGCACCATTTCTAAAGATTTCTTTAGTTCCTCTGTCCACACGACTGGTTGGTTGTTTGTCCCAATGCTTTCTTTTCTGAGTTTAGATAAGAGTATTGCCTGGTGGGGAATATGATCGGCGATATATGCAGCGATTCCAAGAAAACTTTTTAGCATTCTCTTGGTTTTAATTGTTTCTGGATTCAGTGCTCTCAAATCTTTTACTGCATGCGGGGACGCCAGTATATTACCATTTTCGATTTTCTTGCCTAACAAGTCAATGCTAGTTCCCAGCAAACTCATTTTAGATCCCTTTAATTTAAATCCGGTTATTTGGAGAGTGGTTAGTACTTTGTCTACCAAATCCACAAAACCTTCTTTTGTGTCGCTAAACAGTAAAATATCGTCTAGGTATCTCCTGGTATTGCTCTTAAATTTGTACAGGATCTTCATCATAAAATCCCTCACAACTTGGGGCGATATAGCCCAACCCATTGGAAGTCTTTTGTAACAGAACTTTCCCATTAAAGGGTGTTCAACGACGAAATATTTCCACAAATCCCTATGCATGTGAAAACAGTAAAACATTTGGGATATATCTAACTTGCCGATATATCCCTTTTTACTGTATCTAGCTGCGATGTCTACAGTTTCTTTGATCCCGTCACTTTGTGTTGCTTTAAAAAATGTATTTTCGTTCAGGTCTCTTGAGCAATCTAATACGATTCTTGCGGTTTGAGTATTGAGGACAATGTCCCCCACCTCATTTTTCTTGCCGACTGCGAAACAGTTTAAAATGTTGGCGGCCTCCATATCATTCGGAAGTGGAATCAGGATTCCATTTGCTATTTCTCCGTTCATTTTTGCGATCATCGCGTCATAAATGTCTTTCGGCATTTTTGACATGTAATTGGCAACTTTTCGGTTGCTCATTTTTCCTTCAATTTTTCCATGGACCAAATATCTAGGGTCTGTGACAGACCCTACTATCCCGTTGAACATGTCTTTGTGTTTAAATACCACGTCTTTTAATTCTTGTATAACATTCAAGTCTTCTGGTCGTCTCATATTTGTCACTTCCGAAAGAGGGTCGAATTTTACGTCATCGACTGTATTTTCTTCTTGAAAGCCCTTTTTTATGAGTTCTATTTCGTGCCAGAATGTCGGTATGGAGTCTGGGTTACGCCAAAGTTCGTCTTTGGTTTTTATGTCTATTTTGTCCTCTTCGTCGCTAACGTGGACGCAAAGTGATTCTGTATCAGAGTTATCGTCTACCCCTTTAAAAGTCTGAAAAATTTCTGCCAATTGGCTCATTTTTTCATTGGCTTGGGTCGTATCTATTGCATCTATGGTATTATCCCCAAATTTAAGAAGAGGTGGCTTTACCTCACAATCGCATTTCCATTTATTATCGATCAAATCGGAAGCCCCGAATAACATTGTGTCAATTGGGCCGATCTTGGTTACTACACAGTTGTTTACAGTCAGTGTGTAATTTTTTAATTCTAACACGAAACTTGCTTTATATTGGCATAACTCAATTACACCTCCTGCCGCTGACCTAGCCGGCCTAACTATCTGAGGGACTTTACGTACCTCCTTCATAAGACTTAACATCTTTTCGTCTATAAGGGAGCTAGTCGCTCCTGTATCCAAGATAACTGTTAGCTGGTGGGGGCTTATTCCGGATACACTATTTATTTGTACTTGTATTCCGGTGCGAAAAATATTAGGCGAGTATTTGGATAGATAATTATTTATTTCATAAGCATTGACAAAGTTGAAGTTTAAGTTGTTACAGTAAAATTCTTTATCGTTGACGCTGTTGATTGTTTTTTGCATTAATCTAAAATTATTTTTGTAATTTTTGAATTTACACCATAAACTTTTGAGCTTACCTTGAACCAAGTTAATGCCATCTGTGTTTTCTTGATCAGTAGCTTCTGGTTCTCCTTCATCTTCGCTTTCTCCACCGTCGTTGTCGTTATCGTTTAACACGTTCACAAACTCTGTGACCACCTGATTCATCTGCTCAGCTGAAAAATAAGATCTGGATTTATTTTGTTTCTGGAAGTCGTCTGCTTTCTTCCAGTATCCATCTCGTTTCTTTGCCCAATTCTTATTGGAGTACGGCTTTTTCGGTTTATTAAATTTCTGAGTTCTTTCTTTGTCACGACGTTCGACCGGCTTTCTGTAAGGTGCTTTCAAATGATTCGGCCTTCGAGTGAAATTCTTAACAAATTTCCCGTCTTTTTTGATAAACGGGCCTTTTATTCGGCCGTTAAAATTTTTCTTGAACCTTTGGGGCGCATCATTAAAACGAAAATAATGTTCCAATTCATTGTTATCATCCTCGAATTGGTAGTACTCATTTTCTTCTACCATTTTATCGCTTTCTAAAGAGTACACTTTTTCCGCTTCTTTAGCTTGATGGGCCTGGATTAATGACAAATCTTTTCCGTATCTTTGGCCTGGATTCTCCTTGTCCAGGTTGAAGCACATATCCCATGTTTCCATCTGGAAATCTTTCGTTGATTTGTCTTTCTCGTTCATCGTTCTGTATAGGTATTTCTTTTCTGATAAGAAGTCTTCGATTGTAATTTCATCGATTAGCTTATCTTTTCGCTTCGCTATTTCGAACATTATTTTTTCGTACCATTCGTACGTTTCGGGCGCGCTGATTATGTTTATAATCAAAATGTTCATTAGAGGGGTCATTGTGTCCATGCCTGAAAACAATATGTTTTCCCCTTCGTTTTCGTCGAGTTTTATTCGATTGTAACGTTTAAAAAACGGGGCTAACGCCTCTCTCAGATTTGTTGCCAAGCTCTGTTTTCTCATGCCTAAACGGACGAGCGTAGGGACACTTTTGAATAAACTAAAAAGCTTGAGCAAGCTTGGCTGTTTTTCTGTACAGTCCTTCATGTCAAGGTACATCAGTTTTACTGTCGACCAGTCATTAATTGAGCCTCTGTTAAACTGGCGCTTAACTTGCTCACTGAATGCTGTAGACAGTATTTTCGAAACGTGTGTGAGGGTTTCCCGTCTTTCGTGAACTTTTTCGAAAAAATCGTCCCAAGACAATGTTATTTTTTCGCCTCCGAAATATTCCTGGAATCTATTTTTTCCTTTTTCGAGGCCCTCCAAAGGTCTGTCCTTTGACGCCAATACCCACACGGATTTCCTGTCACTAATATCCTGTTCACCGAAGGTTTTTTGATTATTCAAGATTTCGTGGGACAGGCCTACCCCTTTTATTTCGAATTTTATTTTTACCGCTTTCAAATCGCAAATATTTGTCGCCTCATATCGGCCTTCGGCCGAAAATTCGGCGAACTGTTTTAGGGACTCGGGTTGGCCTAACGTAGGATCATCGTGGGGCATGCCATTATATCTACCGAAATTGGCGGGGCACCATTTAAATGGCATTTTGTCCCATTTGTGGTGGTACTCGATTTTGTTTTTCAACAATTCGTTAAATACGTCTTTCTCGCATTTTAGTAACCACCCCATCATGTCATTATAGTTGCCAAGGGCCAGTCTATTAGACTCGAGCATGTACATGCCTTTTTTGTTATAACCGGCGGCTTGGATGCCGCCATTATGACTACTAGGCTGGGCCCATGACGAAGGCGTATAACCGTTCATGGCTTTGTTAGATTGGTGTATCCAATTTTACTTTTTTAAAATTGAAAAATATGCAGACTTTTATCTGCCTGGAAGTTCCGAACTTATTGTACTATATCCAAGGTAAAAACCTGATATTTAGCTTTATTTCTCCAAGTAAAAACCTGAGATTAAGATTTAAAACTTGGGGTAAAAACCCCAAGGCGTTTTTTTGGTACAAACGGAGATTTGAGTTCGTCTCTCACTTCATGACACCACGCAAAAGTATGGCACAATCACGACTCTGATCTGTGCTTAGTACCCTGATCCTGCGTATTTAATTACTAGGTGAAGGGTAAGTTATCACAGTGTTTATTTAAGCAGTGAAATGGGGAAGTACAAAGGGCAGGTCAGCAGGCAGTGGCTTCACAGCAAACGGCAATGGTATGGTCCGATCCCAGGCAGGGCACGATCCAGTCCAATCCGATCCCCCTTCTCTACCAGATGTGTAACTCGTCCCACTCGAATGTGCCACCAATCCAAACAAAGCCTAAATATTAAAGTTAGTCTCTGTCTTTCAACCTGGTCAGTGATCTCGTACGATCCCTGACCTTAACCTAAATAGGTTTTGCGTTGTTGTTCCGATCCCGCTCTTAAAGTCTCAACCTTCTTAAAGTACTCACCAGCTCCAAATAGGGCTAATTATTTAGCAGAATGGCTAGTGTCCTTTTCGTGTCACTGTGGTAGCTCGACTGACTCGAGTTACGATTGTGGCACGTGGCGCTCGAGGGCACTAAAGTATAGCGTGGGTAGCTTGTGCTGGAATGAATCTTTATGATGAAGTGACTGGGTTAATATAGTTTATAGCTTAGCGTATGTGAANGAGATCCTCATATATCCCCATTCACACTTTTGTGATATCCCATCCCTGATTATGAACTAAGTGTGTTTTCAAGTAACGATGCTAATGTGTTTGTCACAGCACATTTTTGAATCCGCGCCTCTGATTAGCTTGCCTTAGTTAAGCGATGGGTGTGGAGGCGCGCAAAGTGCATAGTCGGGACAGAAGAATATAGGGATCGATAGTAGGGCCGGATATTCACAAAAGTGTGAATAGGGATATTAAAGCGCTTTGAGGTTAATAAGCTGACTTTTCAAAGGAAGCAATAATAAAAATACAGGAACATCAAAATATGAAGGAATCATCAATTTTAAAGATCTCAAATATGTGAAATTCTTAACAGTGAAAATTTCATATTTGTGAAAAACATCTGATATCTCAATAATATTGAAATGAATATATTTAGCATTTTCATCTCGTAAGTGAAAAAAAACATACAGTTTATCAATATATTTGGATATACAGGATGTAAGATTTTCTCTTTTTTTTCCAAATTGGATAGACTTGATTTCCGCTGTTTTGATTGGTTGATCTGAGAAAGACGCTCTCCAATTTGGAAAAAAGAAGGGAAAATCATACACCTCTGTATTATTTTATATCCCTTAATCACCTTTTGGTTAGAATGCGTAGCCACAACGTTAAAAGGAGTAGTGGCTACGCATTCTAACCAAAAGGTGATAAAAGGGATATTAGTCCGAAACCTGTGAAGTCATTATCAAAAATTTTAAACTATTGTGTTCTGTTGAAAAACTCACCATTCAAATGTGAACTCAAGCAACATTCAGATAAGCCAGATCCGCCTAGTTTACACCAAGCTTTAGATTGCAAGAATAATGTAGAAAAGTTTCATGCAAGCATTTTGAGAAACAACTATTTTTATGCCTGAGATCTTGCAGATTGTCCGGTTCAAAATATAACATTTTCCGTTTCGACGCAAAAATTTTACAAACGGTCTTATTAGATTTCATAGATCAGAAAATTATTGGCTAGGTAATCAGACAGCTGATTTTTTGCCTTTCAATAACTTAAAATAAATTAAAACGTAATTTTTTCCCGGTAGTTACTAAAGAAGGTTAAATGATAACGTTAGTTAAAAGTCATAGAAAACGTTTCCCTTGTCCGCAAATAGGACCTATCCTTTGTAATTCGGTCAAGGTGTAATTAATCGCACTAATTCGTTGTCAATACACGTCTATGGAGAAAAGAAGAACGGTCTCAGGCTAATCTACTGTATTAACTAGTCTGACTTTTTACCACAAGCTTTTCTTTAACCTCAAATACTTCGACCTGTTTTTCCAACTGAATCATTGTAACCGGATAGAATTTTTTGAAAATTTGAAAATAAAGCGTCAATTACAACAAATTTAAATAAATTTTCAACCAATTTAACAAAATTATAAAAAAATGATTAATTTATACTATAAATTACATAAAAATTCTTTTTCAAAATTTTTTCCATGGGTTGACTTTTCCGACGACCTGAGTCAGGTTCACCTGACCAGACCTGTTTTCCGGGTCAACTATTTCATCTGAAAAATTCCTCAAAGAAACAAGTTCGGATTTTTCAACGGAAACGTTCAACTTTTTTCTAGACGATTTCGAAAAGAATAATTTTCAACCAACATTTTTGAATGTAAAAAGTTTGAAAATAAATAAATATATTATTATTTATTTCGTGACAAATATAAAGCTTCTTCATTGTTTTTATGAAATTTCAGGTATTTTTTTAAAGAAACTTTGAAATTAACATTTTAAGCTGAAATATGAATGAATTTATAAATGAAAAAATTGTTGATTTGTGGTAATGAACTCTCAACAAAATATAAGTTATTTTTCGGAATTAGCTTCGTCAAAACATGAGTTTAGTGAACCCCTTGCGAAAAACAGTAAGTCGTTTTTTTTGAGGTACGACCACCATGATTTCGACTGGGAGAACTAGACAAATAGGACACATAGTTTTCTGCACGTGAAACCTTGGAAAAAAATATGTAGTAGAAAAATTTTTGGCTTCCTAGGTTGATCACGTCACCGAAAATCAGTCATCGAAATTGCTCAAAATGACCGAAAAAACGTTTTTCTGCGAATTACCGGTGAACCGGTAATCATCGGAGAAAAAGAAAAAAAACCTGCGTTCCAAATTCGGTCAAGATTAAGATGCAAAAAACCGTTTGTCGCTATCTAGTTTGGTTCTCTCAGAACTGATACCCCTTAAGTGGTCGTACCGAAAAAAAGCGACCTAAGCTATGGCAAATAAAGTTAAGTAATGTTATCTCTGGTTTAAAATATGCTTCAAGAGAAACCGGAAGTGACTATTTAACAAATTGTCAGATACAGTATGACCATTTCGTTTCGGAACGGAAACAGATTATAAAATGAGAAATAAAGTATTTCATGTCTGAGATCTCACTGATTGTCTGATCCAAAATGTTATTTTTTACGGTTCAAGAAATTAAATGAGGTTTTTACAAAAATATTGAGTATAATTAACTTTAACTCATGCACTCTGAAAGTGCCGATTGTCACTGATTGATCTTTTAGTGAACTACACAGGAACTTAATGATATTTGTAATGCTCCAGTTTTTCATATTTTGGTTCAATAATGTTAGGTTGAAATCATAAAACTTCAAAAAATGAGTTTTTTCACTTAAAAATATTTTTTGAAAATTATCAAGCTTTTTTTGAGTGAATGAAAAAATTAATTTGAATCAAATTTATTTTTTGAAAATCAGTTTTAATCATACCGAAGTTTTCGGTAAAAATAATAATTCGGTAAAAATAATTTATATGATATAAGTGAATTCAAAATGTTTTTCTAAATTAGTAAGTGTAGATTGGCACTTGTTTTAGTACAGGGTTGTAAAGAAATGCAGAGTTTACAGGTTAACCTTTTGAAATCACGGCTTAATTGACTCAAATTACTCTTATACTAAAAATAAAAGACCCAGATTTTCATTATCAGATTTACAATTAATTTTTCATGTTTTTCGTGTTGAACTTTTGCCGTCCATTGCATGGTCAAAAGGACCTTAAATTGTGAAAACTTACATTTTGAACTGCTAAATCCTAATCGAATCCTCTAAATTATAATTCTTCAAAATTTTTCTAAACACTATTTTTAAAAAGCCACATCGACCAGTAATTCTTACTTTTGTGGCTCACGTTTTTTTGTTCGGAAAATAATTCCCCGTCTCTTCTTTTTTAATCTTTTGTAGCAAATTTGACAATCTCCATTTTAAAGAGACCATTTACCATCAAAAAGCGCTGTCTGGCGACTTTCAATTTAAGATAAGTTGTGTGTAACTCTCAATCCAAATTTTCGAAATATCTGTTTAATTCAATTCTTTAAGAAAGTTTGATAATCTCAACAAAATGGAATTAAATTAATGGAATTTTCATATTAATTTGTATCAATTTATTTGACAACATAACTGTTGCGAACTTAATATACACAGTGAGTCTTTTCAAATACGCCGATTTTTTACCCAGGCCGCTAGACAGGGGGTTTAATTTTCACTGAAATAGGTGAATCGTAATAACCTGTGACTTTTTAACCTATCCCCGTTTTTACCCATCTAGCGAACCAATCAGCATCGGAAATTGGAGGTTATTAAAATGGTCGTCTTTACTAAGTTCCTTGCAAATTTGCAGAGAACTGCAGCTAAGTCGACTATGAACGCAAAAATCAGGGGCGAGGAAGGAGGTGCAATTTTTTAGAGTTTTAAAGTTCCGTACGAAAGTGTACAGTATTTTATTAAATATTATATAACTTTTATTTGAATTAAGTGAACCCAGAAAAGGGTTTTGCATTTTTTAATCTTCTGTAATCAATATCAACTTAAGGAAATATTTTGAGTTATTTCTTTTGATTTTTGTGTTTGGAAGCACAGCCACGCTGGCGGTCAAAAACAATTAAAGACGTCACTGAAGTTCATTTTTTTAAATGATGAACTTTTATTTTTCCAAAATTTTCACATGTCGCCATTTTCGGCTTAAAATTAAAAACTTTTTTTGTAATTAATGTATCAGTAGCTTCCTTATCATAAAGTGCCTGTCATATTACCATCAGCAACGTGAATTTTGTCAGATAATTTTTCCTTTTTTTGTTTTGGACTCGATCTGTCCTGCTAAATGTCACTTGCTAACCGATTCGAGGGATTAATTATTTGCCTAAATAGTTTGAAAATTGTATTTTCCGACAGTTTTGCAAATAGCAAACGTTTGGGTCTGACGATCAAAAACACTTAATTTTTGTCTCATTAAAAGGTTCATTTTGACCAAAGAGGCGGATACGTCACTTTGAACCAGATTAGCTCTTCGAGGTCACTTTTCGGTTTGATGTTCAAAACGTTACATAGGAATTACATCTCAGAAGTTTGGTGGATTTTTGGCGAACAACAAACTTTTTCTACCATTGCTTATAATTTTTTCAGAATTTAAATTTTTCAAAATTTTTTCACGAATTTCCGGACCGCTTGCAAACAGTGGTCATTTTCAAACAACACATGTACAATTCAATAAAAAATATGATGTACAGCATATAATAAAAATATGCTTCATATTCTAAATAAAACTGAAGTAACTTAATTTCACATTAGAAAGTATAATGTTTTTCTATATCCTTCTACCAACGGAACTCCATCTCAAAAACGTTTATAAGCTCTATAGCGCAAGTTCGAATCCAACTAATGTTGTCTTAGTGATTGGTTGAGTGATTACACATCGATCAAATTAAACGGTCTCAATATCAAGCACCCTTGCCTATAATTATACTCAAGACAATCAATAAGACAACATTATTGGGATTTGAACACGCGCTATAAAGATAGTGAACGTTTTTGAGATGAAGTTCCGTTGGTAAAGGATTTAAAGTAAATTATAGTTTTTAATGATTTTTATTTAATTTCAAGATTTGTATTTGTGACTTGCTCAATTGTCTTGTATTTCTTAAAAAATTTCAAATCTTGGTCGAATTGACTTCAATAAAATTGAGGGGGTAGGGACGCCTAATTTTATGCAATAGATAAAAAAAGGAGAAAAAAATCCAGTCGATGATCCCGTGTCAAACCCTTATTCATACATGCATCAAATATTGATTTTTTGGCTTTTTACTATTTTGGAAATTTACCGCCAACCCCTGTTATCAGCTGTTAATCAAAACGAGTTGTACCGAATTATTCGGTTTGAATAGTCTTATGAAAATGAATAAGTTTTTACTGCAGAATATTTTGAGGGCAATCTTAATTTTTACTTGAAAATTTGAGGACAAATTTGGTCATGAAGTGAATACATTTTATAGAAACCAGGAACCAAATACTTCAAATTGCAGTGCTGACATCCCACGGGCTACTACTAACCTAGGAGTTTTGTCAATTTTTTACCGGATTTATTATCTTTCGCCTATCTTTTGCTTTGAACAAGAGGACCAAATTGATTAATAATTACAAATTTTCGCCGGGTTAATAATGTTTTGCTAATCTTGTGCTATAGATTTAAAAAATTGACAAAATAGTGAAAAAGTTTTATCGGCTGATAGTGACATAGCATTTTTGACCAAAAACATTAGACAACCGGTAAAATTAGTAATTTTTGAGTTTTGAAGATTTTCAGAAGCGAAAAAGGGTTAAAGTTGATAGTAACCATATGTTTATATCGATCAACCTTCGGTAAGCTCTCTTTCTCCACGTCATAACTGTGATGTCAGAAAAAATAGTGACCAATCAAATCACAAGATCGACTTATTTTTAGAATCGTGTGATTTGATTGGTCACTATCTTTTCCGACATCACAGTTATAACGCCGAGTGAGTAATCATATCGAAGGATAATCTTCTAAATAAACATTTGTAAAATCACTAAAAAACATTTTACAAAAACAGGACGAAATGACGAATTTTGATAGGTTCAAATTTGAACCAATGAAAATCGGAGCTTAATTTGTAAATTATAAAAAAAAAATAATGAAAAAATCATTTTCGTTGACAGCACAAAATTTCACGTAAAATTTTCAATCTGACAATTTTCGATCTTTACAATTTGCACAACTTCGAACAGCCTATTTTGTCGGAACGACAACGCAACTGTTAACATTTCTCGCCTAAAAACAACTACATTAACAAATCGGATTTAAACTTGACTTATCGATTCTTATTACAAATCCGTATTTCTGAACGGGTTTTGTAATTGTAAATTATGTTTATTTTTGTTAAAAGTTCATTGTTATTTTATTGCCGATCCAGATTTAGTATTTGATTGATGACTATCCTATTTTATCCCAAAAAATCAGCTGACGGCTAACATTGCAAGATAATCGTAACCATAAAATTTCGATTTTAACATAATCATGCCAGAAAAATATTTTGTTAAATCCTAATAGCCGTTGAATAATGACAGTTTTGAAATTTATTATTATCTTAAAACATTTGTGGCAAATTACACAGAAGTGAAAATGCAAGCGTGTAAGAAACGTTCTCGCTTTTTTTTGGAAAGTTATGTCTTAATGTCAATGTTTTTCGTAGGAATCATGGTTAATTTTTGAGATTAAGTTCAATATTCTAACATTTCTTCTAAAACCTAACCCACATAGCAATTCAAAAACCAAGATAATTTTATTTTGAAAATACATCCCTTACTTATGCGACGTTTTTCTCATTTTTATCTGAATAACCACTCAAAAATAATCCAGTTATAGGTTTAAAATGAACATTTTCTAAAAAAATAATTAGGTTCAAATTAATTTATATCCTGAGAATATGATTATCAAAATTCAGGCTCATTATCAAATTTCCAAAAAAATCATGAATTCTCCATGAATTATAAATTTTTCGTTTCGTGCAAGTAACCCTTTATGCTAAAGATATCATGTCAGGGATTGTCACTGATGAATTAGGTCCAGATTAATGTATTTCATTTATAAATCAAAGTAGGTCATCTAGATCAAATTTTGACTCAGATCCCTAATTTATGATCAAAACGGATGTTTTATTAGATAATCCACTTTTAAACTTTCTAACGGTATTTAGTCATGGTGGTTTCCATGATTTCAGAAAATGACAAATTTGGTTGTTTTTATTGTAAAAATTAAATTTTTTTTCTAAATTCGAAATTTCAACACACAGTTAAAAATACATTTATTAAACAGAACTCTGTTTTCCAGATTTTTTTTCAAATTGAAATATATCCGAATCAAGGATTTCAATTAAGTTTAACCCATGGTATTTCACGGAATCCAAATATTTATCCTCCCCCAATAAGGATAAAAGGTTTTTTGTTTGTTGTGTGTCACCCATTGGCTTTTTGGCGTTTGATGAAATTTCAGCTCACACAAGAGCTGAGGCGAATTATCAAAACCAAAATTAGCATTGTAGAAGAATATCTGATTGAATGTTCACCATAAACTTCAATTTGAAATTCAAGAGTTCATAAGGTTTCAGCTCAATTCTGCTTTGCTGAAATTTGAACCAATCAGAATCAAGAGTTTCAATAGGCAAATGCTTTTTCCGCATTTGAAAACTGTTATTATTGCTAAATTCCTAAAATTTCGTATTGTTTTCTTTTTGGCTCCCCAAATGATATTCTTGACCAAAAAATTTTATTTTTAACTAAACTTTCCTATTTTTTTGCAAAAAATTCAATCGAAAAAAAGGTTCATTTAGCAATTTTCTTTTTACAAACTTAGTCAGTTTCCTCTTCACGTTTTGGATTTTTTAGTTTTTAATTGGTTTTTTCGACTTGTTTCGTTCTTTTGAATTCTCAAATTGACCACAAATTCTTAAATGAACAGAAAGTTTTTTGATGCGGAAATGAATTTGACAAATCGGATCTAAGATTGGTTGAAATAATTATTGAAATGGTGATTTTGATACTTTTTGAAAAAAAGTACACATTTTGGTCAACTTTTAATCCTGATTATACGGTCACGTGATTATTGTAGTTTTCATTTTGGCTTCTTCCATAACAATTTCTCTTAAAATTAATTTTTTTAATATTTATTATTTGTAGGTGTCATAATCCCACGATCAGCCAGTACGACCAGTAGGAGGACGACCAACTCAGACGAAGGATGATTCTCGCGATTTGCCCGGTGAAGGTAAGTATCCAATGTTTCAACGATTGGTCAAATATTACAACCGAGAATTTCATGCTAATCAACACTGGGCTTATGGATGCAATTGCCAGATGATGGTAGATGACCGTTCAATGGAAAAATCTTCTTTCGGACCTCCAGTAGAGTTGCATAATTTTTTTCTGAAACAAAAATTGGCAATTTAGCATATTCTAATCTCAATACACAAATTAGTTTGGGCTATTTCGTATCCAAATATTGCAATACCTGCCTTTTTATTTTTTTCGTTAAAACAGCCGATTTCAGTTAAACTATTATTTCATGAATAAAACCGGCTCTGATTTTTCGAGAATTCGATCCCTGCTCTATTACTTTGAAAGTATAGATTTTTCGAGACATTGTGATAAATTGGGGTCAATTCATAAATTAAGATTTTTTTTAGACGTTTTGACATTTATTGTTAAGTCATTATCAAGAATGTCAAAACGTCGAAAAAAAATCTTATTTTATGAATTCACCTCAATTTATTCCAAAAAGAGAGACTAATCATTGGTTTTCCACTAATGAGCACGCGCGTGAAAAAGTTGGCATTTTCAATAAAAATAATAATTCTCTTTATCAAATTGAATAAAAACAATGCAGCCTTTTCACCAGTGTGGCAAATTTTCAGGACAGTCCAAAAATTTTTAAAATTTTCACATCACTTTGCATTGTTTTAGAAACATCTATAATACATTTCCACATCATGGCGAAATTGTTGGTTAAAATTAAAGATTCAAGATTTTATTATCTTCTACCGTATTTTCTAGATCAAAAATTCAGAATCAAACTTATGGAGCTATTGATTAACAAAACTTTAGATATTTTTGTTGAAAATAATAACATCGCGCGCTTTTTTTTTATCATTTTTTTGGTTAGAATGCGTAGCACTACTCCTTTTAACGTGGTGATTTTAAACGTTGTGGCTACGCATTCTAACCAAAAGGTGATAAAGGGATATCACTCCAGTTTGGGTTGTACATCAAAAGGTCAACGTGAAAATACAAGCGTAATAAAGATGTCTGAATCACAAAATGCGTCAAATAGATCAGTCGGATGATACCCTATATTTCAGCTTTGTTTTATCATTTCCAATGATATACTTTTTTAAGAACGTTTTTAAGGAAGAACGTGACTGAGAAAAAATAGTTATTTCAATCCACGAAATTTAATATGGCGATAATTCAAGCTCGAAAAACATCCAGCAGAAAATCCACGAAAAATACCTTTGATAATCCTTTCGCATACTGGAGGTCACATTCATAGATAGCTCGGCCACAAGTTCTGGCTGATTTCCAACCAAAATTCTTGACCCTGAAAGAAAATATCATATTCTACATTTTCTGGTGTGCATTTTCCTCCATAGGCTTGTTTAACACATTTGTAGAATCTTTCAGCTTTTTACATGTTTTGTCAGTTCATCAACTGGCAATGAGTTACATAAATGTTTATTTTGTTGTTGTTTTTTTGAGACATTGTAATAAATTGAGGTGAATTCATAAAATAAGATTTTTTTTCGACGTTTTGACATTCTTGATAATGACTTAACAATAAATGTCAAAACGTCTAAAAAAAATCTTAATTTATGAATTGACCCCAATTTATCACAATGTCTCGAAAAATCTATACTTTCAAAGTAATAGAGCAGGGATCGAATTCTCGAAAAATCAGAGCCGGTTTTATTCATGAAATAATAGTTTAACTGAAATCGGCTGTTTTAACGAAAAAAATAAAAAGGCAGGTATTGCAATATTTGGATACGAAATAGCCCAAACTAATTTGTGTATTGAGATTAGAATATGCTAAATTGCCAATTTTTGTTTCAGAAAAAAATTATGCAACTCTACTGGAGGTCCGAAAGAAGATTTTTCCATTGAACGNTTTTCTTCTTAAAATTAATTTTTTTAATATTTATTATTTGTAGGTGTCATAATCCCACGATCAGCCAGTACGACCAGTAGGAGGACGACCAACTCAGACGAAGGATGATTCTCGCGATTTGCCCGGTGAAGGTAAGTATCCAATGTTTCAACGATTGGTCAAATATTACAACCGAGAATTTCATGCTAATCAACACTGGGCTTATGGATGCAATTGCCAGATGATGGTAGATGACCGTTCAATGGAAAAATCTTCTTTTGGACCTCCAGTAGAGTTGCATAATTTTTTTCTGATACAAAAATTGGCAATTTAGCATATACCAATCTCAATACACAAATTAGTTTGGGCTATTTCGTATCCAAATATCCCTTTTAGGGTGTCCCAGGTTACTCACCTTTTTGATGTTTAGGCCATAACTTAAAAATTCGAAAAGGACATTAGGTCAACTTTTGCTCAGGGAAAAAAATTTTGAGGTCAAATGACCAAAAAAATTCTGGAAAATACAGCTTTCTGATTGGTTGGAAAAAAAGTTAATCGAAAAACATATTTGAAAGTCTTAAATTGTGCGCCTAAATTCACTGATAATGCCAGTATTTTTTTTTAAATAGAATTGTCGATAAAACTTGAGTTATAGGGGTCTGAAATAACCAAAAATCGTCAAAATCGATGAAAAATGACGATTTTTCTGAAAAAAAACAATGAAACCTGCTCGCTTTGGGTTTTTTTTCAAGTATATTGTCAAATACCACCGTGTGGTCATTTTAAAGTGTGGAAACCTTTAAAAAAANGTGGCTACGCATTCTAACCAAAAGGTGATTAAGGGATATTGCAATACCTGACTTTTTATTTTTTTTCGTTAAAACAGCCGATTTCAGTTAAACTATTATTTCATGAATAAAACTGGCTCTGATTTTTCGAGAATTCGATCCCTGCTCTATTACTTTGAAAGTATGGATTTTTTGAGACATTGTGATAAATTGGGGTCAATTCATAAATTAAGATTTTTTTAGACGTTTTGACATTTATTGTTAAGTCATTATCAAGAATGTCGAAACGTCGAAAAAAATCTTATTTTATGAATTCACCTCAATTTATTACAATGTCTCAAAAAAACAACAACAAAATAAACATTTATGTAACTCATTGCCAGTTGATGAACTTGACAAAACATGTAAAAAGCTGAAAGATTGCTACAAATGTGTTAAACAAGCCTATGGAGGAAAATGCACACCAGAAAATGTAGAATATGATATTTTCTTTCGAGGTCAAGAAATTTTGGTTGGAAATCAGCCAGGAACTTGTGGCCGAGCTATCTATGAATGTGACCTCCAGTATGCGAAAGGATTATCAAAGGTATTTTTCGTGGATTTTCTGCTGGATGTTTTTCGAGCTTGAATTATCGCCATATTAAATTTCGTGGATTGAAATAACTATTTTTTCTTCAGTCACGTTCTTCCTTAAAAACGTTTTTAAAAAAGTTATATCATGGAAATGATAAAACAAAGCTGAAATATAAGGGTATCATCCGACTGATCTATTTGACGCATTTTGTGATTCAGACATCTTTATTACGCTTGTATTTTCACGTTGACCTTTTGATGTACAACCCAAACTGGAGTGATAT
>SCLH01000034.1:191450-220371 GCA_004367855.1 Oikopleura vanhoeffeni | reverse complement strand
CAATTTTATATGATAATTTGTTTAGTTTTTTCTTATATGAACGATTTTATTTCATTAATTATTTTATTTAATAAATTAATCATTTGGTAATCAAATGCATAACCAATTTTAATAATCAATTAAGAATAGCTTTATTTTTAATCAATTTATAATTATTAATTGGCAATTCATTGTTTATAATTCAAATTAATTATAATGAATTAATTTTGTATTTATTAGAAGTAATTAGTTTCTAATTGATAATAATTCATCAATTTTAATCAAAAATTTGTTTTCTCAAAGTCATCATTGAGTAAACGCTCTCAGATCCTATTCCATTTAACACATACAATGCCAATGTTAAGCAATGTTGTTCGGGGGTAGTCAAGGATCAATGCTCATGAAGAAAAGATTTTTATTTTCATGTCCAATTTTTTAAAACTTTAATTTTTTGATATGCCATAAATAACTTCACTTTCACTTCGCAATAGGCAGTATATTGTACAAAAACACTTAATAATAATGTATATTTTATTTTATAAATTCAACAAATCATACTGAAAATAAACGAAAGGTAATTAAATTTTTAACTTCCAATTTCAATTTTGATCTTGAAAAATTCAATTTTTTGAATGGTCAAAATTTGAAGATCCGCGTTTTGGGAAATGTATACTATGACTGCAAACTAAAATATACTTTTAGACAACTTCCAATGAAGTAGATCCAATACTTTTCACTTCTGATTTTCACAAAAAATTTCCAAAAATTTAAATATAATTCCTGGAAAATCAGGAATTGAAATTTTTTCAATCATGCAATTTGACGAAAAGTGCGCGAAAAAGAAATCGACAATAATTTCGAAGTTCTGAAATTTTCAATTTTTTTCATCAAAACCGAAAAGACTTGGAAGAACATTCACATGTAGAAACTGCTGGAAAATATGAAATTTTCCTAAGAAAAAGAGAATTTCTAAAACTCGTTACACGCTGTGCACTGAAATTGGTAGCCCCTTTGTGAAAATTTAAAAAACAATCCGCTTGTAAATACAATTTATGCTACAAATCGAAATAAATAAGTTGTTTTGAAAATTCAAGCATTCAAAAATGTTGGATTTTTCATAGTGACTTTTTCTTATACCAATTACCATTTATTAGTTTAATTGAATCACGAAAAAATAATGCAGGCATACGATTTCATAGTGAAAAGTACCATTAAAAATAAAAGTTTCGAGCTTTGGGACCTCATCAATGACTTGATGGGACGGCAGTGGCAGACGTCACGGCACTTAAAAATGCGTGAATTATTTTCGGCCTATTTTTTCTATTTGAAAAATCGAAAACAACCATTTATACGCGAGAGAGTTGAAATTTCGCGAATCAAAAATAAATTCCGGCTTCATTAACAGGCTTTCATGAAAAACAATGGAGCAAAAAAGCCCCTGGCTACTTTACTTATAGAGATTAGAAAATGCTGGCCACCCAAATTGTTGAAATTCAGGGTGCACCTTTTTAATCAGTCGTTGTTTAGTGAAACAAATCATTATGTGGTATATTTTATTTTCTTAATACAATGAAAATTGCGGTTTTAAAAAGCAAGTTATGGTGAAAGAAGCCAAGAAAATCATGAAATTCTGCATTTTGGGCAACATCAATTTCAAGAAATGATCTTTATTTTTTTAAATATCTCCAATTATGGGTGCGTCTGAATACAATTGTCATTATTTTTCAAAATTGGTATTCTTAAATAAAATAAGTACCACAAGATGGGTCAGACAGCCAAAACATAATTTTAATGTGTACGAATAATAACACATAACATTTTTACTGGGTTCTACAACTATAAGAGTTATTGAATTTATAATTTGGGTTCAAATCAGAAAAAATAAGGGGCAAAATTGAAACCGATAGTGATATGGAAAAAAGACACCTATGGTAAATGACTGGTAAAAATTTTTCTTCAAAACAGAAGACAATTTGACCTAGCACCTGGTCAAAATGTAACTTCCAAAATGCAAGTTTCGGCCTTTTTTTCTATTTTTAGTCTCAACAACTCTTACAGGCTGAAAGTTACAGAAGCAGGACTCTTATAATCGCCTCCTGCTGCAGGAGGCGATTATATAATTTTGTAAGAAGTATTTTATTTTCGATTTTTAAATTTGTTTGTTGATGACGTGAAGTGCCATGGCATGCCACACAGCATGAAACACTCATAATTTGAATGTTTGGCTGGATTATTGTTGACTTTTTTGTCGTTGTGTTGAGAATAGGTGTTATTTGATAACAGATTTCGCCCCTTGAAAAGCGAGGCATATTTTCTTAGTTTCTAACGCCATCTACTGTATTTATGATCAAAACGCCCAGAAAGAGAAAGACAGAAGTATTTGATAATATTAATACATAACTTATGCAGATATGAAATCGTATTATTCGCGGTAAAATGAAAATTTGGTCGCGATAATAATAAAAATTATTTAAGCTTTTAATAATTAAAATATTTGCGTACTTTATAAGAATTCGATGTATTAAAACTTTTTTTATTCAAATTGAGGTTTATTTGTTCCAAGAAAATGAAAAATAAGGGAATACTTTTAAGATCGGGAAAAACTCATTACAATTAACTCGTAGACTTTAGACATGAATCTGTACCCAAGCCTCGGCTTTTGCCAAAGGCGGCCGTTGCCACACTTTTTAAATCGGCCATATTAGCAAGTTTCATTTATCAACATTCATTTTTCAATAGCTTAAAATGATATTCAGCCAATTTGCTATACAAATGTAAAACTCTTAAACGAATTTAAAGGCATTCAATGGGATAAGAAAACAAAAAGTTGCGAAAATTACGTTATTAAAGAGAAAAGTGCAATAATAAGATGAAATTAAACCTTAATTTTATTTGAATTACCTCATATAAAATTTAAATGATTTTCTATCGCTCTGTTAAAAATAATTATATGTTTTCTACAAAATTCTCTAGTATAATGACTCTTAAATTATTTGGAATCTTTTTCTCGTGAGAAAGAAGACACACGCCTACGCATGAACTCACTGTTCTTTATGTATCAGTGTTCCGGAAGTTTGGACTTCTAGGACTGCCTATTTTCAACCGGAGGCCAATTTAAATGCAATAAGAGTCTTAGAAATTCGTGACGATTCTTTAAAGGGGTCTTCCACGTGATTTGATACTTTTGAAAAAAAATCATGTACAGTAATTTAAAAAAGTACTCAAATTACGTCAAAAATTCCAGGGTCACCTTCGAACGTTTTTAGGACTTTTTCTCATTACCCCAATGTCCGAATAAAATCAGGTGACGAAATAATCGAAAATAGGTTTGAAATATTGGGTCATAGATAAATCCTTATTTCTCGTGAAAAATAAGATCACGTGACGTGTTTGGAAAATATCCTTATGTTCAAAACTCTGAAATTAGGTGTAATTTTTCGGCGTAATTTGATCACTATTTGTTTACTTTTACCAAAACCTTATTTCCTTATTTGAAGGTCAAGTGATCGCTTTTGGACTTTGGTGTAATTAGAAAAAAGTTTTAAAAACTTCTTAAAAACCACTTCACTTCTTTCAAAAATTGATTTAAGCAATTTTTGGAAAAAAAACAGTACTACTTTTACCAACCTTATTCCTTAAATATACGGTCACGTGATCATTTTCGGGCTATGATGTAATGGAAAAAATGTCTTAGAATTTTGTTCTGATTACGATGAAAGGTTTAATTTTGTTAGTTAGAAAAATTTTGCAAAAAATAAGTACTGTAATACAGTAAAAATTTTCAAAAAAAAACGCACAAACGTCATTTTGTTTCAAAGTTTATCGATAACTTTATAACTGATCTTGTCATCAATGATTAAGCCTCGTAAAATGCGATTAAATGGTGTGCGGCGGCTAAAATCGAGTCTACGAGTTAAGAACCTTGCTCAACTATTATCTTGAAATTGACTCATAAGAACGTTTGATAAGTTTGAATTTTTGTGCATGATATTCGATTTAAAAAAAAACAGTTACAAAATCTGATAAAAAAATACGATCTGATTTGAGCGCCCTTTTGAAATTAATAGCAATTCATGAAAACCGCCATTTCCGATCTCTTACTCCCGGCTTAGTATCAAAAAAAGTAGAGTTATTCATACCATACTGGAAATTCCTATGAATTGAAGAGGAATTCCTAGGAGGTAATTCAATAAATTAAATTCCTAGGATAACAGAATTTTCAAAAAAACCTAATGGACAAAATGCATCCAAAATATAATTACAGAGCTACTTTAGTTAGTTTTCTGTATTTTTTCACGTTATTGTATTTCATGAAGATATACAATACCATCAGTGTGGTTAGCTTTCACACGTTTTACGTAATCGTGTTCGCAGGTTTTGGCTCTGATTGGTTACGTGGGCGTGAAAGGTAGAGAAAATTCTCAAATTTATGATTCGAGAAGGTCAAAACACGTTACGTAATCACGCGTCACAGAAATTTTCATATTCGCCAATTGTTGCTGCATTACTTAAAGTGAGTGATAGTTCGAGATCTTTATTTTCTGAAAACTCAGAATTGATTGCTACGGAAGATCGGAATAAAATGAGTAATTACTCGCAAAATTTTTCTTTAAAAACTGATCAGGAAAATGAATTTAAAATCGGGTATTTCTTCGATTAAAAGAAATGAGGCGCTTATACTTTTTGTTATGAGATGAACACATAATTTCATCTGTAAAGCGGGATCTTTGATCAGATGAGATTAACAAAACGAGCAGTTTGTTGCCTTTATATGATATGACAAGATTGCTTAAAATTTACAAAATTAATTTCTTTTTATGTTATCAAAATAAAGTTACCACTAAAACAGAATCAGTACTTCTAAGCAGTACTGATATAAACGTCAAAATAAGGCTCACTTCCCATAAACATACCGGTGGTACTAGATAAAAATTTATACAGTCTGGCTGACAATTTAGTGATCATGAGGTTAAAAGCGCCGAAATTGAAAGTGCCAACTAGTAAATACAGTATGTATGTTTTTCGTGGAAAAATTAAAAAATGGTTGGGGAGATTCCTTTATTTGGTAAAATATCACATTTCATTTAATATTTTATTTGGGTTCTACAATGTGTAGTCTTCAAGATTTTTGCCCTCAAAAGGCACGAAATCGTTTTTTTTCATTAAGGATACGGTATCCGGGACCCGGATACCTCCTTAAGGGTGTGGTCATGTCTGATTTAATAAAGGCCTTAGAGGCATTAAAAATGCTCCAAATTGATACGGGTGATAATTAAATGTACTAAGAACCAAATCATCAAATTTTTATATTGAAATTTACATATTTTTTCTCTTTTTTTTCAAAGTATTTTTTCAAAGATGAAGTTAAAAAATAACGTTTGCTCGAATTTGACCACTTAAACTTCAAAATATCGACTTGACGTAACCAACTTTCTCATCAGTGTTTTACTGACTTTCTTTGAGCCTACTTTCGAAAAATCGAAGACCTTTTTTTTCGGAAATTTTTTCGAAAATGATCAAAAAATCATATTCGAGTTTTAGCTGGAATTGCAAAAAAACCCGTTAAGAGTTCTCTCACACTTGTTCTTAGGAATACTTGATAAACATTTGAGCCATTTTGTAAATATCCTAGGAGATAGATTTTGAAGTGGCGTTCTAGAATCGTTACGGTCGCCGGATCAAAAAAAAGGCCGCAAAAAAAGATTGACATACTACCGGAACGTGATCTGTAAAAATTTGAGCTCAATTTGATTTACCGTCTGGGAGGACGAATAGTTTTTGGAGTTTGGAAAAGGTCCTCTTGTTACGATACTGTACCTATTGGTGTAATGGTCAGAAATAATTTGTGATGCATTTTTTCGCTAGATTAAGGATAGATCTACAAATTGGCATTTTTGGAATTATTTCTCAAATTTCAGATTTTCCTGAAATAGCTCTGCAAAATTGCGAATCAGACATGACCACCCCCTTAAGGGGGTACAGTTCGGTTCACAGAATTTTCTTAAAGTTTGGGACCTACCTAATTCGGGTAAAAAAATGACAATAGAAATATAAATTTTTTTATTTTTAAAGTCAAGTTCGGCCAGGCGGCGCCTTCAAAGTCCGTCAAACGAAAATCACATCTCCCTGAGAAGATTTTTTTTCGCAAAATGATGTTTCGTGACCTATTGCACCGAAAATACAACGTGTGTTTTCTCGAATGCGCCGCTTTTATACTCAGGCTTTAATATATGGATAGCGTTTTTTTAACTTTGAATTTTTGCCCGGTGCACTGCATAGGCATAATATGTGGAAGGCAACCGGCAGACTTTTTGACCTAACCACAAAAAGTTTCAGAAGAATCCACTCATTATTTCTATAAGTCGAAATTGATGGTGGAAGTGCTACTCATACCGTATGAGTCATATCTTCACTCATAGTCTATCGTCTCGGGCGTAAGATCTGACTTTTAAACTAGTAGTTTTTATTACGTTGTGATCGGTGACTGGTGCAGAATTTTAAGGAGAATTTTTTGGAAATAGAGAAAAAAAATTTCGAAATTTTTTATATGGTAAAATGGCATTTTATGCTTTAAATTGACGATCGAAGTAAGTGCTCAATCCTCAAATTATGCTTATCGGATTATCCGATTCGGATAGCAAATAAAATTTTACGTCAAACACAATAAAATTCGGCGGCAAAGAATGTTAGCTAAAATCAATTTGAGTTTTCGGTCGTTTCGCCTATGCATTTTTTCATCAAAATTCCTTCAAAATGACCAAAATTTTTTTTTCGAAAATTAAAAAAAAAAATTTTGCCATGTTTAGCTTAATGTTTTTGAGGCGCGATCCGTGTCATAACAACATAAAATGAATAATAATTCAACCTTTAAAGCGCCTTACAAAGTCCAAAAGGTTGTTTTTTAATACTCACATTGTGACCATCAAGTGGCTCCAAAAAAATTTCATGGTCGGAATCTTTTTTTTTGAGAAAGTTTAACCATATAAAGTCAAAGAATTAGTGCTGAGGGGTTTAGTTTTGAAGATAAATTCCCCGTTACTGACCCCAGTAATAGGCTATGGATATACATTTTGAACTTTACAACACCCCAGATCTGCTCATGGCTTTTTCTAACCAAAATTTTGAAAAGTTCCAACTAGTGATAAAAATAGATAGGTTTTCAATTTCATGACAAACGTTTATGGTTTTTGATTACTTTTAACAATGTTTGACTTTTTTGCCATTTTATACAGTTCTACAATTCTTATATGAAGATGAAGTAGCTATAATTTCTTCAAACTCAATTTTTAGGCGATCTACGGGCAAAATTTTGGTATGAGGTCCAAAATTAAATTTCTGAAAAAAATATTTATAATAACTCCAATTTGTTAATTTAGCATCAGATAGATAGTCTCACAATAAATAAAAGTAGTGATGGCCTCATGACATTTAGTTTTGTATCTCAGAATTTTTCAAAAAATCAGCTTTTCACGGAATTTCTAAGTTATGACTAAGGTTCGGACCGGGAGAACCATGGGCCAAACTAAAGTTTCGTGTTGACCTCACACAGGTTATCGTTACCAAATAAAATGACCCAAATGATAAAAAAAAATTTTGGGGCTCCTAGTGGTCAGAAAACTTAGCGAGCCCGAGTCGGAAATTATCTCGTACCATAAATTGTTCTCACTAAAATTTCTGTCTTCGTAAAATATCCTTCATTTTTCTCGGTATCACACGTCAGTGATTAACATTTTTCTTCAGACAAATATTACAGTCGTTTTTTTGCTGACAAAAAATCATTAATTTTCTGAAATGCGCAATCTTCAAAACAAAATGAAATCAAAATGCCGGGTTCTAGAAAATAATTTCGCGTCAGCGGCAAAAACTCATTACCAACCAAAAAAATCAAGCTGCGGGTTCTAAGAAATTGAATGTCCAAGTAAGAATGTTTATAATATTAATTATAATAGAATATTAACTTTGTATACCAGTTTTCAGGCTTTTTATTCATTTTCACTGTTTAAGTAATTATTGAAAGTTCAATTTTCAAATATCAGATAAATATTTTAAAAAGACTTATTTCCAGAACGAAAATAGAAGAATGTAATTTTGAAGTAGTTATTTCTAGCGTAGATGTTTCAGGTTCCGGAAAACTAATGGGGACGGATGACCCGTATTCAACTGACAGGATGACTCAGTTTGAGAAATTGGGGACAATTCTCCAAGTCGTTTCTGAAATTTTCCCGCGAACAAAAACACATGCTGTAAGCTTAGAGTGGCCGCGGTCTGTCAGGACCGATTTTGAAAGTCCTGGAAGACCCTAAATGACCCATGGGATCGATAGACGAGTTAAAGAAAAATTTGATTTTGATGTAAATTTCACCAAATTTAGAACGAAAAAGTAAATTTGACAATTTTTTTTGATGAAAATTTGTCGAGAAAATCTAAAGAAACGCAAAATTTGATGCGAACACGAATATCTGCATTTTATCATTACAAACAACTTCTTTATTTTAAAAAATTGGAATTTCCGAAAAAATTTATTTTTGAAATTTTTCGTGATTATTTCAACATTTTTGAGAATTCGAGATTTGGAAATGACCTTATATCAAACGCAAGATTTTTTTCAAAATCAAGCTTTTTGTGATTTTTCAATATGGTAAAGTTTCAGCGACGAGTCTTTCATAAATTCGACAACTTATTCTGAGAATTTATCTTCAATAAAAAATTGAACAGATTTTTTTTGCCGTCAACTTCAGGTTTTCTAATAACCTGTAACAGGTTACCTGTTTCTATTTTGACCATTTAGAGACCTGGAAATTAAAATTTCGAATTGTCATACATATTGTAAGCCTATTTTTATTTCAAAATGACTAGGAAACACAATGAGAGTACTCAAAAATCCATTTTGAACTTTGTCTCAGTGACAGGCTAGATTATCAAAAACAAAGAAACAAGTTTTTTATTCGAATCAAAAAGTGTTGAAAATTTAGTTTCTTGACATTATGAATCATAAAATTTTTAAGAATTACCTTCAATTTTGTCCTGAGCCTCGAAAATTGGCGACTGAAATTTTAACGAAAAAATTTGGATTTCGTCATGACCGAAAATTGCCTAAATAATTTCAAAAAGTTTTCTCATTTAATTTCATTTTTCACTATGATTATCGAAAATAAAAATAAACGGATTTTTTTTTTATTTTTCATTCGAATCTTTAACTGATCATTTTCAAGACCTCACAATATTTGGTCAATAAAACAAAATTTCGAGGCACATATTCTGGAAATAAATTCAGAAATTCTGTGTGAGTAAGCAAGTGTTTTTCGGATTGTTCAAAAAACTAAGATCAAAAAATAAACCAATTCAACTTCATTTTTGTTGTTGATTGGTCTGAGATGTTTAAACTTATGAAAATTCGACGGGTCACGCGATAACGTCAAAAATAATCACAAAGCCTCCTAATACCAACGCACTCAAATTATACTTTTCTATCCAATGAGTAGGGAAATAAGCATGTGATCTTGAAGTTGAAGATTTACGTTGCCCACGCTTATTTGAAATAATCACAGAGAGGACAATCGCAAGGCTATCTAAAATAAACACACCTACACTCAAATTAAGCCTTTTCATTCAATGGAGTAGGAGAATAACCATGTGATGTGAAAGTTGGACATTTACGTTGTACACGCTTAACTTTCGCGTCACAAGACCTCGAAGCAACCCACGATCATGACTCAAATTTGGCCTTTCCATTGCGAATAGAGAAATAGTCGACCTTCTCAATGCGTAGTTTACACCTACGTACCCTGTTCAAAGTTTAAGATTTAAATGTAATGTTGAAGTTTGAGGAGCTTCGCTCCTCAAACTTCAACATTACAATTATAATCTTTAAATTTTGTAATAGATTGGTAAACTTTGAAAAAAAACTGTAAAATTTAAAAAAACATTGTCAATTCTTCCAAAAAATTGTGAAATTTTTTACAAAAATCGTCAAATTTAAATAACCATTTTCAAATTTTTATCGAAAAATCGTCAAATTTCTAAAAAAATTAAATTTCAATTAATACAGTTAAATTAAGAAGTTAATTGTCGAATTTCCAAAAAAAATGGTCTTATTTTGACAAAATTGTCAAACATAAGGAAAAATTGTGAAACTGTGAAAAAAAGTGTCAAACTTTGAAAAAAATTTGATACAATCAGGCAATGTTGTCAAAATTGTGTAATTATTTAGATTGTTTAATTTTGGAAAAAAATTGTCAAATTTTGAAAATAGTAAAATTTTGTAAAAGATTAGCAAATTCTTAAAGAATTGTTAAATTTTAATAAAAAAATTGTCAAATTTTAATAAAAATTGTCAAATTTTAATAAAAATTGTCAAATTTGAAAACACAATTGGCAAATTTGAAGAAAATTTGTCAAATTTTTTACAAAAATCGTCAAATTTGAATAACAATTTCTAAATTTTATCAAGAAATTGTCAAATTTCAACAAAAATGAATTTACAATTAAAACAGTCAAATTAAGAAGAAAATTGTCGAATTTTCAAAAAAATGGTTTTATTTTGAAAAAATTGTCAAACTCTGAAAAAAAGTTAAACTTTCAAAAAAATTTTGATTTAATCAGTCATTTTGTCAAAATTGTGTGATTACTAAAATTATTTAAAATTGGCAAATTTTGAAAAATAGTAAAATTTTGTAAGAGATTAGCAAATTCTTTAAAAATTGTCTAATTTGAATAAATAATTATCGAATTTTAATAAAAAATTGTCAAACTTGAAAACACAATTGGCAAATTCTTACAAAAATCATCAAATTTTACTAATATTTTTCAAACTATATCACGAAATTGTCAAATTTCAAAAATAATAAAATTTTCTTTAAAATAGTCAAATTTTGTGAAATTGTTATATTTTTAAAAAATTGTCAAATTTATGTAAAAATTGTTAAATTTTGAAAAATAATTTAATTTTGTTATAAAAAGTTGTCAACTTCCATCCGAAAATTGCCAAATTAAAAAAAATTATTTTAAAAACGAAAGTTAAATTTTGAAAAAAATTATCTAATTTTGACAAAGATCAGCAAATTTTCAATAAAATTGTTTAATTTTAAAGAAATTCCAAATTTCTGAGGTAAATCTCAAATTTTAATAAAAAATTTTTTAATTCAACTGGTGTATTTAAATTTTATAAATTTGAAAAATTGTCAAATTATTATATTATTTTATATATTTAAATTTTTTTTTATTTTTTCGAAAATTCCACTTTTTTTTCAAAAAGTTTTATTAATTTGAAATTTGACATGATTATAAAAAAATTAGCGATGACAAATTTTGTTTTTAATTTTAAATATTTCTTCAAAGATTGCCAATCTGTTACAAAATTTGACAAATTATCTTATCAATTTTACTTTTATTTTTAAAAATTTCAATTTTTTTGAAAATTTGACAATTTCTTCAAAATTTTTTCATTTTTAATTAAAATTTAACAATTTTTTAAAGAATTTGCCAATGTGTCTTCAAATTTAACAATTTTTCTCAAAATTTGACAAGTTTTGTATTAATTTTACAATTTTTGTACAAATTTGACAATTTTTGTAGAAATTTGACAATTTTTAAAAATCCGACTTTTTTTTCAGAATCTCCTAATTTAGAATTTTCTGGAATTTTGATAATTTTAATTCGAATTTTATCTAATTTTTATTTGTTTCAATTTGACAATTTTCTTTAAAATTTGACTGGTATTTTCAAATTTTTTAATTATTTTAAAATTTGACAAATTCTTGATAAAATTAAAAAAAAATTTTAATTAATTTGATAATTTTTCAAAAATTAAACAATCTTCAAAATTTCACAATTTTTCTTGAAATTTAACTGATTTGTTCAAATTTTTTTAAAGCTTGACAATTTAAAAAAAAATGACTATTTTTTACAAAATTTGACAATTTTTGCCTTAGTTTTACAATTCTTTCAAAAAAAGACCATTTTTTCTAAATTCGTTAATTTTCATCAGAATTTGACAGTATTGATTCAAATTTATTTTTTTCGAAATTTGACCATTTCTTGATAAAAAATTTGAAAAATTTTATTTTAATTTGAAGATTTTTTGGTAAAAATTTGACAATTTATAAATAAATTCGACAATTCTTTTTAAAATTGACAATTTTTCTAAAATAGGCAAATTTTTGAAATTTTACAGTTGTTTTCAAAGTTTGCCGATCTATTACAAAATTTGACAATTTATCTCAAAATTTTACTTTATTTTCTTGATAAAATTTGACAATTTTGAAAAAAAATTCGAATATTTTTCTAAAAACTTGCCAATGTGTTTCAATTTTTTTCTCCAAAATCGACAATTTTCTTCGAAATTTCACTTTTTTCTATAAATTTTATTTTGACAATTTTTATCATGAATTTGACATTTTTTTCAAAAATTTGACTATTTATAGATATGATAATTTTTTTAAATTTGATAATTTCATACAAATAATTGTTAAAAACTTTAGAATTGTATTCAAATTTAACAATTCTTATTCAAATAAGACAATTTTTCTAAACTTTGACTTTTTTTATAAAATTTGACAATTTTTATAAAATTTAACAATTTTTTATTAAATTTTGAATTTTTTCTTTTAATTTGACAGTATTTTATAACGTTAGGAATTTTCTGAAACATTATGTGTCCCAAGAATTTAATTCTGTTCAGAAAAAAAAACACTAGGCTTATTTTAAATTTTGAATTTAAATCTGCTTTTGAAATGATGGAAAGATATGCAAGGCTTGCAAGCTGCATTGTAAGCTGTTCAAAAAACTGTTAAAATTAAAAAAATTTACAATGTTTTTTGAAGTTAAAAATCGAAAAAAAATTTCCCTGGACATAGGATTATTCGCAATTTGTGTGAAAATATTGAACTAAATCATTTTTTAACGCAAAAGATCCTGTCTATGCGGAAAATAAGGTTCGAGTCCAAGTTTTTGCTAAATCCCGTCGAAAAAAAATCCCAAAAACTTGGAAATTCATGAAAAAATTCGTTTTGACGTTAAATTACATAAGTTCACTTAAATATTTTGGTGGTTGTAATTCTGAACTCCTTTTCAATCATTAACCGAGATATTAGGTTAAGTTCTTCAGTTTTGATCTCCTTTTTAGCGCTCCATGAATTAAATTTTGACTCAAACAAAATAAGCTGGCTAACAATCAACATTATTAGTGAGACAATAGAGTTAATCTTATTCCACACAATACCAACCAATCAGAACAGGGACAACCAGTTTTTGAGATTTTTGGTTCAATGTCCTAATTTTAACCTTATTTTGAAAATAATTATTGAAAAAAATGTCCCTGGTGATAAAAATATTTGTAACTTGTGTGGGAATATTGTACTTAATCATTTCTGACCGTAAAAGATCCTGTATATGCGGGAAAATAAGGTTTGAGTATAAATATTTAAAAAAAACCCGTCAAAAAAAATCCCTCAAACTTGGAAATTCACGAAAAAATTCGTTGGGACGTTAAATTACATAATTTTGCTCAAATTTTTTGATGGTTGTAATTTCGAACCCTTTTTTTAATCATTGACCGAAATACAAGGACAGATTGTTCATTTTTGTGATTAGTTTTGAAGCTTCAAAATTTATTCAAAAAATCGATTTTGTTGAAAATAATCAAAATTGAAATTGGCTCTAGCACCACTTGTGGTTGTCGCATACCTATGGTTTTTAATACAGTGTCGACAAAGTTGATGATTGCGCATCTTTTGAGTATACTTCATCACAAATCTGGAAAAATTCGATTTTTTCGGCAATCTGCCTCACTTAAACTGCTCCTGACTTTTTTAGCGCGGGCTAACGGAAGTTTTATTTTGCGTTAATATGTAGAACACAGTCACAAGGCATAGCAAAACTAGATTTGTCGGAAAAACTTTTGTTAAAAAAAAGTTAATTTTGTGAAAAAATTACGATTTTTGCAAACTTTGACCACCCTAAAAACCCATTTTCAAATTTGAAAAAAAAAAGAAAGGTTTTTTTTCCAGCCAATCAGGAACCGCCAAAAATTTCAAATTTTTTTCTAGAAAATTTCAAAAAAATAATCTCCGTAAAATTTCCTACAAAATGGCGTTTCTCGATTTTTTCTGATTTTTAGCCCTTCCCAGAAATGCTTCAGACCGCGGCCACTCTATGTACGCTAATCTAAATCATGGTCAGGTTAATTTTGACACAAACTTTACCTTTTTGCAAGACAGTCGATCTATAATAAAATAAGGCCCTGAGCAGGCTTGTTAATATTTATTCCCAAAACTCATAAGGAACGACGATGGCCCCAACAAATCAAAACCCTGAATTTTAAAATAAGCTGATGAAATTGCCGCAATATTGGCAATCATATGCTCGCATTCCGGATGTTTCAAATATTCAGGATCCGGAAAGCGAGGGTTTCTCATCCATAAATTTTGGAGAAACGTGAAAAAATAATTTTTTAAGGCTTGATCTTGAAAATATAAAGTTTATTGTACATGTATTTCATTCCAGATTTAGTGGGAGGCTCAAAAGTCTAGATCATAAACTTATGATGAAATTAAAATGCTGAAGCAAATCTCTTATTTTATGAATGATAATTTTCTATAAATGTACCGTTTTGGCTTTAATCACAAGTTGTGTGACACAACACATGATGCAGGGAGATAGATTTTGCAGTTCTTATCTTAGTTAAATTTAATGGAAATATTTATGAGGCGATATATTAAGACAATGAGTCGCGTGACTAACCCACTTTCCAAAAATTAATATCTATCTATACTAAAACAATTAGATACGGGTTTATTTCATCATAAAGGCCACAAATAATCTATTAATTGTAATACAGACGCTTTTTTGATACAGTAGGCGTTGGCAATGAGCAACAGTGAGGGCAACAATGAGTCAAATTGATGCTGAAATTGGGCTGAAATGCTGGCAATGCGCAACAGTGAGGACAATTATTGCCCGGCAATTGGAAAGACTTAAAAAAAAACGGGATGGATCCCCAGGGGGGGATCAATCCCGCCCCATTTATCCCCAAATTTCAAAAAAAATATTTTTAAGATGTGAGACTGGTATATTTAAGGGGGTTCTCAGAACCCGGTTCTGGTCTTAAATGGTGATTATTAAGGGGTTGACTGGTTCTGAAATTCAGTTATTAAGGGGAAGCACTGGCTCAAGATCACATATTATTAAAGAGGGAACCGGCTCTGAGTCCGAAATATTCTAAGCGGGAGAACGGCTATAGTTATGACCTAAAGACCTATAGTTTGGAAGATTTTTAATTCAGCCTCATAATATTTACAAATTATTTTCAAACCCAAAAAGACATCATTCCGCCGAGTTTTTCAATATTGAGAAAAATTATTTTTGTCCCCATATCGGCGAAAGTGCCAATACCGCCGAAAGTGCCCAATATCGCAAAATTTCAAAATCCCCCTTGTGATGGTCATATTCATTTGAACGTTCACTTTTTATTTAAATTTCACTTAAATAAATTTCGGATATGTTCAAAAAGGGGATCGAATGGGGGAAAGATGGGGATAGCATTGGGGATAAACGTGGATAAATAGGGATATTCATCCCCTAAGTTTCAATCCCCATTCGGAATTCCTCGACATTCCTCCCCAGGGGATCGATCCCTCCCCTTGCTATCCTCATCCCTTTTACAACCCTGCCATTGCCAATACCTACTGTAATTTAACTTTAAATAAGTAATTTAACTACACTGTAATTTACTTTAGTATCATCATAACTTGTATGATACAATTATATAAAAAGATTACCAGAAGTGGGGTTCGAACCCACGCGGGGATACCCCCATTGGAACTTAAGTCCAACGCCTTAACCACTCGGCCATCCTGGTCTTCAATTACCGTAACCCGAAAAACTATCAAATCCGATCAGGTTTTGAAAATCTCCGATCCGATCAGGTTTTAAAAATCTCCGATCCGATCAAGTTCGATCCGATCAGGTTTTTAAAATCTACGGTCCGATCTAGTTCGATCCGATCAGTTTTTTCAAAACGCTCTGCCGACCCCTGATATAAATATTTATTTTTTGAAATCTTTCAGAAATCACCTGTGAAAACCTTATTTAAATGTCGGATAGAGGCTGCAGAAAAAATAAACTGACATCGAGAGAATATTTTGATACTTTCGTAAAAATGGCTTTCACACTAAAATATTTTTTTGTTATTTTGGTTATTTTAGGAAAAAATATTTTTTGAACGGCTTTTCGTTGAAAATTTCAGGCAAGATTTTTTGAAATAAAATTACGAATTCTATGACACATTTCAACTAAATTTTTCCAAAATTTAATTTTTATGCCGTTTGAAGTTCAAACTTTGAACGGTCGAATTTGTTTGGTCTATTATCCAGCAAAGGGTGTGAAGGGGTTAATCCATACAGAGTGAACAAAATATTTATTTGTACGTGAACAATTTTTCAGTAAATTAATTCTCCCCCACATTATATGAAATCTTAAGCATTTCAACCAAATCGGAGCAAGTTTAGGGGTGATTTACGATTCCGAAAATGTTAACCGCCTTGCGCGCAAATCCGTGACATAAAAAAATTAATTTTCCTGGATAAAAGTTTAATCATAAAACCCTTGTTAACCACTACATCTTACCCGAAATACCGTTTATCTGTTAACACATTTTAAATATGATATGTATGTTTGGCAAATAAAGACATACCTTCATAATTGTACAAAATTGCATTCCAGCACTTGTGAGATGCGATAATTCAGTTTGTGTAACTACAGGGTGTAAGGTTTTTCCCTTCTTTTTTCCAAACTGGTTATACTTGATTTCCGCCGTTTTGATTGGTTGTCAGGCGGAAATCAAGTGTAACCAGTTTGGAAAAAAGAAGGTAAAAACCTTACACCCTGTATATATTATATTGTTTGTGTAACTATATTGTCAGCTGTCAAATTATCATATAATGAAAAAATTGTAATTTTTTTTAAGATAAACACATATTCTGTGAATTTTTTCGACTTTTCGAAGAAAATAACTGTATCAGAGCTTTATTTATTTTGAATTTCGATCCCGTCCCTATGGCGAAGATCATTTCTAGTTTTGGTTTATTTTGGGTTAACTTAGGACAACATCTTAGTGGCATTATCCCTAGTTATATGCATCTAGCATTTTCGTCTTTATGAACTTTGAAACATAAATAATGGATTTTGAATTCATCTTGACGAACGTTTGAATTAATTTAGACTCTAAGATTTGAATATCGGAAACTGATTTATCATTTTGCACGATCAATCATCGAACTTTTCAACGCGAAACAAATCCAAATAACTTTGAAATTCAGCACAAAATATACATTTTCACTTTCAAAGTTAAGTCTTAGGCTGTCTGAGGTCGTGCAAATTTTGAAGATCGAAAAATGTTAGATTTGAAATTTAACGTGAAATTTTTAGTCCGACTTCGGTTGGTTGAAATCTGTATCAATTTGTGCTCCATCTTTCGACGTATTACTATTGTCATTTTTGATGAGGTTTTAAAATTAGTGAGTCGGAGTCACTGACTCCAAAGTTAATAGGGTGTTCAAACCGTTTACTTTTCGGCTTTTGGAAACGAATTATATAATTGATGTCTGAGACAGCTAAACATGACAAAACATATTTTAAAAGCCGAAATGTAAACAGTTGGAACGCTCTTTTGACTTCAGAGAGTAATTTTGATTGGGAAAAGCATATCATATGTTACAGAAATGTGCATTAGTCATAANTATTCTGGGGGGAAAATTAATCGTGGCCGAAATGTCGACCAAGCCGCCTTTATCGATATCATTCGAAAAAATTAAAAAATAGTTAGCTGCAAAAATTTAATGAATTTAACTCAAATTTAAAATTTACCATGGATTCGATGAAAAATAACGAATTAATCTATCTGGACACTAAAATAATTAATGTTGATGGTAATCTGCACCTTGAGATGAACCAAAGCCTCGATCGTCAGAAAAAAAATTTTCACGAAACAATGGAAAACTTTTCCCTAATTAAAAAACTTAAATTTTTTGAAAAAACCAAACCAGAAAATGAAAAAGATTTGTTTTCTAAATCTGCCCTAATTTTAATGGCTAAACAATTGGAATCCTTTTTCTCCAAAAATAAGAATGGATCGGACAACGCCAAAAATTGGGAATCCGATCTTTCAAAAAATGAGAGGGATAACGCCGGAAATTTTGAGCAAAATGAGCATAATTTAAAAACGGAAAATGTTTCTGAAACTAATCTTAAAACAACTGTAGAATTAAATAAAGTTCAAAAATTAAATTTTATAAAATTGACTTACCAGTCTAAAAATGAATATTTGTTTTCTATGGCGTTTATGTCATATTTTTTTTTCAAAAACTGGGTTTTGCCGAAAGCGACCCTCACACCTCAAATTCGTTCGATTTGACAAAAATTTGTCTCGAACTTCAAAAGTCCTAGATGTGAATCTGGGGGGAAGAGGCTATAGATTCAACATGACTTTGGAGTCTAGAATCTCACGTTTTAAAATAAATACTAACCAACAAAATCCTGTTTCAGTAGGTGAAGTTTCAATGAAAATGAAGATAAAAGTCGAAAAGAAAACTACACAAACTTTACTAAAAACTGCTCAAAATACATAACTTAACTGGAGGGCTGTCACAGAAATGTGCATTAGTCATAATTTACTCTGAGATTAATTAGGTATTTTGCGAAACTAACTGCTCGAAAAAATTATTATGTTTTCGTCCCTTATTCTCCTTTTCGCGCTTCAGAGAATCAACTAATAAATAATGGAATAACAAAAACCACTTGTTATCGTTTNGAATCTCACGTTTTAAAATAAATACTAACCAACAAAATCCTGTTTCAGTAGGTGAAGTTTCAATGAAAATGAAGATAAAAGTCGAAAAGAAAACTACACAAACTTTACTGAAAACTGCTCAAAATACATAACTAATCTGGAGGGCTGTCACGGAAATGTGCATTAGTCATAATGAACTCTGAGATTAATTAGGTATTTTGCGAAAACTTGGTTCGAAAACAAATAATGGTTTCGATCCCAATTCTCCTTTTCAAGCTTCAGAGAATGAACTATTAAATAATGAAATAACAAAAACCACTTGTTATCGTTCGCATTGCCCAGAACCCGCATTAAACATTCTGATTAGTTGGTCCCCGGACCAACTGTTACACATATATCTTAAATTTCGGAAGCGAGGCCTTTTAGTAAATCAAGCCAAAATTTTGTCTCGATTTACTGAAGAAGGCCTCTCTTCCAGGATTTAAGATATGGTTATCATTTACTTTTGTATTTTTTTTGTTTTGAAAATCGTCGAAAATTAGAAAATCACTTATTTGGTCATCAAGCTTTTCAACGTGAAACAAATCTGAAAGACTTTAAAATTCAGCTGGATATATACGTTCTAATTTTCGAAGTAAAAGTCTGACACTATCGTTTGAACAGAGACAAGCGAACTTTAAAATAATTTTTATCAACTAATTATCATGTATCTGACAATAAACAGCAAACATGCTCTCAGTAATGATTTTCAAAATGTTGACCAGTTTTAAAAAGTAGTCCGAATAGTTAACTAGATTAGATATGGACCGCAAGTTGTAAATTATATTTAAAACATACTTCTAAATCTTATTTTTTACATAATTTTAGTGTAAATTTACTTTTTAGCGGCCCTTTTTATTAATATATTTTGTTAAATTTCCCCAGGTTTTTTATTGATTAAATTTTTTTTATTTCCGAAAAAAATGTCTATCAGTAATTTATAGGATGTCAAGTTATGGGATCAGCTAGTAATCTGATTAAGCTTTTAAATAGTTCAAAAAACCACACAAATTTATAAAAACTTGTGAAAAAATTAATCCCATTCTTTCAAACAAATATTTATTTTCAATTTTTATTAAGAAACGTTCTTGTTAATTTGTTTCTTCATTCGATATGTAAATTAATTTTTTTGTAGGGGTTGTTTCGACAGATACTAATTTTTGTATGATCTTTCATTTTAAAAAATGTGTTTATTTGACGTTTCGGTTATTCCATAATCATAAAGTGAAAGAGTTTTGAATAAATTATCGAGAGAATTATTTTTTGTTTCGAGCAGATGTGTTAATAAGCGAAAACTAAACGCATTTTTCAGTATGAGAATCGGGCCTTCAGGTGCGCACAATTAATTTATCGAGAACAGCAACTCTCGAGTAAAAAGAAGGAACGAACACATGATTCAGTTAATTCATCTTCAGCTACGCTACGCTACCAGAAAAGTTGTTTCGAAACGCCGAGATGACCTTCATGAACACAGTGTGGACCAGGGTGGGCGTCCGAGCTAAAATATCTGCTCGGTAATACGAGCAGGTCCGAGCATAACCGATCAGATCGGGTTTTTTTCCGAACCATCCGATCCGATCACGTTGTTTTCAAATCGGATCCGAACCGAACCGATCCGATCTTCAAATTTTGAATTTGCTTCCAGCAGATCCGAACCGATCACTCTGATCACAAAAATGTCCGATCTGATCGGATATGTGATCGGATCGGATACTTTTAGCGCACCGTGAAGCTAAAAATTCAAAATTAATGCCTTTAAAAAGCGTGTTTTTTATCATTAAATTTCATAAAAGGATTATGATTTCTACTGATTTCGAATTATTATGTTCAGAAAATGACGGATAATGTACTTTTAAATAGCGACATTACAAGTCAGGCGTTTTTATTTTTATCACGGATTTCAAAAATATTTTTTTCGATTTAATAATAATCCTAAAAAAGATTTTCGAAAAGTTCCAATTACAGGGGTAGGCCCGATTCGCCGAAAAAAAACTACGCGAATTTCCGACGATTTTTAGCTCCAATAATTAAGATTGTCAATATCGATGAATGTGCCGATACTCCAAATGTGCCATTATCGCTTTTTTTGAGATTTATATTTCAAACTATGTTGTGGACGTCATGAATGACGTCATTTAAAAATTGAAATTTCCCAAATTTTCTTCAACTTTTTTAGAAATGCGTTTGATAAAGTACTTAATTCTACGAATTATGGTGATACAATTTATTTGAACCTATTAAAAACTCTATAAATAAATTACAAATCGGACACTATAACGTAAATTTCCACCGCCTACACGTTTTTTTTTATTGTTGATCACATAATTTTATTTCTGTTCCCAATATCGCCGAATTTGCCAATATCGCCGATTTCCAATACGCCGAAATTTAGCACTCGAAATATAGTGTGAGGCCGAAGTTATCATTTTCATTCGGCAATAATTTTTTTTCTGATTCTTGAAGATAAAATTAGAAAAATAAAAAGTGTCCGACATTGAGATTGTCATTCGTCAAAGATTTGGAGCATAAGAATCGACTATATAGTAGTACAGATGATGCGCATTCAGCTGTTTCTGGAAACCGTATTATGAACTATACTTATAGTCTATGGTCACCACAGATGCTGGCTAGAGCGAAAATGAGATAATTTTGTTTTCTGCTAATTTGCCCGTAAATTGCTTCACGCGTCAAAATTGCTTATTATCATTAATGTATTTCTTTTGAAATTGTACATTATTTTTCTGTTTTTCTTTCTGAATATAAAAAAAATCAACAATGAGCTATTATATGGAGATTCTGATTGGTCTTTATTCAGCCAAATCAAGATTGCCAATTTGGATGACCAAAACGACTGCGCATAAAGTGCGATTTTTTGGGGAGGGTTATAAGAAACTTTGTGACTAGATGCCCATAGGTGCGCTAGAGCCGAATTAATTTATCGATGGAGCCGGAAAGAGATTTTTTTGTACGAAAAATGTGCCAAGAAGCTGTTTCCTAGAAACTTCATTGTTAATTATGCCTAGGGTTAGGCCACTGGGGATTCTCTCGATTTTTAAGTTGGCTATACAATAAGAATTTACCTGTACTAATACGTTATCGGACCCTAACTAAGAGAATATGACCATTATGAAAAATTACAAAAATTTCTTGAAAAATTTACAAAAATGCTGCGAATAAACAAATTTCTGAAAAATTTTCTACAAATTTATTGAAAACTTGTAAAATTTTTTAAAAAGATTTAAATAAAAACATAATCTCATTCTTTTGCAAATGTTCGGAAATACTTTCAATTTTTTTAAAAAATTAAAACGAAATTTGGAAATGTGTATAATTTTCTTGTAAATTAAAAAAATTGAGAATCAACTGAAGTTGTAAAATTTCATAGTTATTGAAAATTTCGTGAAAATTTTTCCCAATAATTTGCAAAACATTTGCAAACATTAAATTAAGAAATATTTCATTTCATAATTTAAAAAAATTATAATTTAATAATTTGAAAAATTTTTTACGATTATCTATTCTTTAAGTATCAGCCTTATCATTCAATTTCTGAACAGAATCTTAAAAATCTTTAAATTTATAAATAAATTTAAAAAATCGGCTTTTTCCGAACATAGTCAATTTAAAAAAAATTAGTAAATTTTTCCAAATTATTACAAACTCTCAATTTTTTTTATTTTGAAGAAAATCGTCCACTATTGAATACTTTTTTAAATTTTGAATAAAATATTTTATATCCTGAAGAAAATTACTAACTTTTAAAGAAAATTGTCATTATTTTTTTTTGATTTTGTCAATTTTTGAAAAAAATTCTTATTTGCATTTAAGTCACCAAATTTTGCAGAAACTATCAATTCTTCAGTTAAATTTTCTAATTAATAATGGTTATATATTTTTCTATCGCTCAAAGAAATGTCGAATTTATAAGAAACTTTATTTTTTTTAATTTGAGATTATGTCATGAGAATTGTTAATTCTATTTGATTTTAATAATATACACTAAAAAACAAAAAATACCCCTGTCTGCCCCGATTTGAGGCTCATTTTCCAACAAAATTCAATCGAATAAATAAAACTACCTACTTTGTTAATTTTTAACCTATTTTCTAAAAAATTCAATTGCATAAATAAATTCCTCCTATTAATTTCTTATTTTACATAAAAACAAATAACTTTTATTGGCTCATTTCCCACAAAAAATTAAATAAAGAAAAAAACTCTGTTATTATCGGCCTCCGCCAAATTTCCACCGTATGTTTCTAAAATTTATTGAGTATATAAACTCTCCTTATAACGGCCTCCGGCCGCTTTCAAACTCACTTTCTTACAATGTTAATCAACAATTCGAAATCAAATAATGAAGTGAGCAAGTTTGGAGACGTGAGAGCAATTTACGAACAAAATAGACGAAAAATCAATTTATTTAAGTTTGGTTCTAGCGGCATCTGTATTCGATCTTTGTTATAGTTTATAAACGGTATCCAGAGACAGCTTTTGGCGCACTTTTCGAAAGAAAAATATTACTACTCTCGGTCTAAAATATAACAAAATCGTTTCTAGCGCACCAGCGTGGCATATACGCCACATAATTCTCTAAAAAACCGAGCTTAGCGCGCTATTTTGATCATACCAAATCGGGCAATGCCCTCATTTGGCCAAAATTTCGGACGATCAGAATCTTCTTATGGCCCATTGTTTAATACTTTCATTTAATTAAAAACAAAACCAGAAAAAAGGTACAATTTAAAGAAATAATGAAAGTTTAGCAAATTTGGAGATGTGAGAGAAAGCAATTTACGTCATGACGCGTCAAAATCGGCAAAAATACAAAAATTAATTATTCTGCTCTAGCAGCATCTGTGGTGACCATATACTTATACTCTAGACTGCTGTTCTCCAAAAAAACGCTTATGGCGCATTTTTTGCTGGCTGTCAAATCCCAAAAATACTTCCGGTTTCACATAAAACAAAAAACGGTTCTAGCGCTACCCTGTGGTAATTTAGGTACATTGTTTGTTATACCGTCCCAGCATTATTTCCCAGCGCGCTACTATTTTTGCAGTGGAAATAAATTGAAAATTTTTTTGTGCTCATACCCACCTTGAAAGCAGTTTTGGGCATTTTTTGCACTTCACAAAATTTCTCATTTATTGATATAATTAAAATAAAAAATAATTAAAAATTCTCAGTCTTAGAGAATATAAGTTTCCAAAATCCTTAAATTTTATATCTCTTTAGCACTGCGAATGCGCAAAAAAGTTTCTCACTTGACCTTAAGGAGGTTGTGGGCTGTAGAATGTTGGAATTGCTGGGGAAAATAGCCCTTTCCTACAGCTGGACTGGAAGGGTTGATTACGGGCAGATAAGAATAAATGAGAAAAAAAAATACGGGAGACTAAAACCTTCTCTATCACTGCAAGTAATTTTTTATGATCTCGGTGAAGGATGGCTCACCGGTACCGCAGTGAAAACTGGTAAAAATATGTTCTCAATTCACACAAAAATGCGAGTGTGTCGGTCAATTTTGTTTCAAATTGAATAAAACATAAAATTTATGAAACTACGAAATATTGTCATATTTGTCCGTTATTTCGTTGAAAAATTATTCTCTGTTTGTTTTAAGACGGTAAAATTAAATTCAGAAATCTCTTTAAAATCGGAATAAGTCGGTCAATTTTGTTGAATTGAATAAAACATAAATGTTTGAAACCTACGAAAATATTGTCATATTTTGTCCGTTATTTCGTTGAAAAATTATTCTGTTTGTTTTATATACGTAAATAAGTTCATTTGGTTTAATTTCCCAGCGGTTTATTTCCCAAGGTTTGTTGTTCACTGACGCGCCTAGCGGGAAAAATACCTGCGTGGGCGACGCTTAACGGATTGGAACAATCATACACTCATACACACTCCGCACAGAATTATTTTTCATTATTTTAAGAATAAATTTATGTTATTGACGGATACCTAGAAAAAATATAAATTTTGCTCCACTCATGCATTCTTTACATCCACAACCCCTTTAAGTCAACGCAGAATTAATCAACTCAATTTTCATATATATTCCAACATAGTAAAATCCGAGCAGTCCGAACCGATCACGTCGAGACCGAACCGATCCGACTCCGATCTTGACTTTCAAATCGGGCTTCCGAACCGATCCGATCACATTTTCAAACTCGGGTCCGAACCGATCCGATCCGATCTTGTAAAATTTTGAGGCCCGAAATTTCGAACCGAACCGATCTTGAAAATCTGCTCGGATGCCCTCCTGGTGTGGACACCTTTTTTTTTTCGAGATTTTTGAAAAGCTGATAAAATTCTAAGTACAATTCAATAATTATGTTGATGGATACGAGCTGTTTTTGCCAAGTACCCACCATTCAGGAATAGGATTTTTAACAAATTTCACAGATCGATTTTTCATATTTTTTTTCTGGGACGACCCAGTGACGTTAATCTCAGGTCAGGTCGAGTTGATTTTTAACATTTTTTCTGACTCGTGGTTTTTGACAAGTAAAGTTCTTTCCACCGAGTTGAGTCAGATGACTCAGGTCGACGAATTAAATAAAATGTTTCACCAGAATACGTCCCGAGAACGCACTTACAAAGTACAATAACAACTGGGAGCAAAATAATTATTTCCGACAACATCCAGAAAAAATCAGTAACGATACGATTTCTAGCTAAAATTCATGCACAAAACTTAAAATGTTTAGTTATTACTTACTAATCTCTTTTTCATGTTTGTTGAACAAACTTTGTTGAAACATTGTTGGATCGTTTCGTAAAAAATAATTTTCCTAAAATAATCCCCCCGATAATTTTCCACAGAATTAACTTCAGGAGTTAGGAACTATACGTTCATTTCTTGAAAAAGGTCATCCACATGATCTCAAATTTTAAGTTGTGATACTCACTGATCCCTTTTTTCATGTTTATTTGCGAGGTTAATGTATGCATTTTGGATTGTAACGAAAAAAATTCCTCGAAAATTCTTTGACATTCAGGTTTATTGTCTAAACTTTGCATATTAGGCTTGAAATCAGCTTAATTTGACATAACCTGAAAAAAACTTTCGTATTTATAGCATGACAAACAAACGTATCACTGCGGTGGCAGTCATGTTCAATTTTCTCTGAAAAGTACGCGGAATTTATCTGAGATTTAACAGAGTATCGGAAAATCTGATTATCAAAGTTTCACAGTTGACTAATGGTGTTTAGGCTATCAGAGTTTGTACCCTGACTCGGAACCATATAAAACAGACTAAAGTTTTAACTTTCACCTCTCAAGCTCTTCCTAAAAATATTTTTGCAATTTCTGCGCATTTTCAGAAAAGTTGTTTATTTTTCAAAAATACTCCAATCTTCTCTTTTTGTTCTAAAAAATTTTAAGATGAAAAATGGTTTGGTACATTCAAAATTAAACAGGCTTGGTCATATCCTGTTGCAATTCTTTTTGTTCGAAGTCGGAGCACTACACTCGTGTGTAGAATTCAGTGTTGAAATTCATATGTATTATACATATATCCCCTATTCACCCGCCCATGATTACTTGATTGGGCCGGGATATTAACAAAAGTGTGATCAGCGGATATATTTTGGGATGATGATAAAGAGGCTCTAGGCTGTGATAGGCTGAATAATACGCATAATTTTTTTTATCGGAATAATCCAGTTAACCTGGACAATAGCGAGCATGTTCAAACAGCGTATAAATTTTTTAAGACTAACGCGCTCGTGCACATTCTAAGATAAAAATATTCGTATTATTTCTAACTATAAATTAAATAATATCGAGATAAAGCAGACAATATTTAAAAAAAAAATATTGCTGCTCATTTTTGCAGGTAATTGTCTAAATATAAGTTGAAAAGACTAATGGGCTTCTCAACCTAATTTGAGATTTCGATTTATCGCTCAGCAATCTTTTATGGGAGGCAGATAAATTAGAGCATACTGTCGCCTGCCATATTTTGTTTTGGAAGCCTTGTGAGCAAACAGTCAATTAATCGGCTCAAACATACCTAAAACCATCTAAAAAGCGCAAAAAAGGTTTGTTTGACACATATATTAGTGATTTAAAATAACTGAATTTTTTTGCGATTTTCAAAAAATCAGCAATTTTTTTGGGATATTATGTTCAATTATCACGGGGATTGATTTACTAGGATTTCATATTTTTGGTTCGGTAGAATGAAAATCGATGAAACATCAAATTAGCCTTGAAAATGATAAGAAATTTAATTTAGAATAACCTGACATTTAAAAAAAAGCCATTTTCCATAGGCGCATGATTTTTGGAACCACTGTCTTTAATGAGGATAGAGTGAAACTATTTGATGTGTTCCCGATCACAAATTGAACTACAACTGTTTCAATTTCGATTCCGAGAATCAATTCATTACAAATGTAGCCATTTAAACAAAATATTCTGATAAACTATTTTGGTTCTATGTATTTATTCATGGTTTTTAAATATTATCGTAAAATGTTTGACATAATTTCACCAACGTATTAATATCTTTCTGAGGTACCTCGTAGATGTTATTATTTAATTATTGCGTGTAATAAGATTGTTTTATTTACAGGTACAAGCTGCGTCCATCAAATGATCGGAACACGTAGGAGAGTACTGTGTGAAAAACACACTTGCACAACATGACACTCAAAACTGGTTGAACCGCAAGGATTTTTTCAGAGATATAATTTTTACAGGAAAAAGTATTGTTATCCTAGTTTTATTTTTCATTACCTGGGAAGTTAATTTTCTAATTCGGGAGTGCTGTTGTTTTACTCGTCTTTGTTGTCTCACGCTCATGCGCGCAAGTAGTGATAACACGTGCGATCAATTAAGAAAAGCTAAGCCATTTAAAAACCAATTAATATTATACATATCAAGTTGACTAGACTGGTCACGAAGGTTTTTTGAATCACATCCGAAAAGAAATAATGATAATAAATATTAATAAAATTGATTATTTTTCCAAAAGGCATATTTTTCGATATATCATTTAGTATTTCAGTGATTTTGCTAAAATTTCCACTAAATTACCATAAAAAACGAAATGTAGGGGTTTTTTAATAACAATTTTTGAAATAAAGTGACAAAGTACCGGTTGTCAAAAAAGGTAATTTTTAGCAATCACAGTGATTTCCCGTTTATATGCGAAACTCTGAATGTTGGTCGGAAAATTTGAATCGAAATTTTTACCAGTAGAGTAACTCTCAATGTTTTTTTCGAAATAAAGAAAATTTCAGGCTTTAAATTACCCACTCAGTTAGTTTGAATATTTTCAGGCAAGTTTTTTTATAAAGTTGAGCATTTTCACAAGACAATTTCCCGTGCATTTTTTTCAGAACCCAAAATCCCAAGTTAACTTATGTTATCATCGTTTACGAAATAATAATGAACTTTACCAGACTTATTTGTTGTGATACCATTGGCATCATACTTGAAAATTCACGTTGAAGAAAGCGTTGATCTTCGTAATTTGCCTACATATTTATAGCAGCTTTCTTGACAAGATTTTCCGTATTATTTGTCAATGTTTCCAGAATGTTTTTTTCACCATTTTTAACCGATTAACGTTGAAAACTATTTACCCTCATAACGTTATCTTAGTTATCTTAATTATTGTACAGCATCCTAGAACAAAAATGAGGTAATCAATGATTAATTATTTTCAATAATTTATTCTTTGCTACGTTTCGCATTATCAAAGTTTGTCGAAGAAAATGATTTCACAGTTTCCAGACTACAAAAAATACAAAGTCTAGAACAATTAGAATTCGGGAGAAGAATAGTGAGCTTAATGGACTAATTTTTCTGCCCACTTTCAGGATTGAGAAAAGTGACTAAGCATCGTCACAGGGTCGGTAGTACTGTATTTTACTCCTGAATTCAATGTGTTCGAGACTTTGTATTTTTCGTCGTCTTGAAACTGTAAAATAACTTTCTTGAAAGCAACTTGATAATGCGAAACGTTGCAGAGAATTTTCCAAAAAATTTACCAGACTTAAGGGGGTAGGTGTCGTAATATGGTACCTTTCAATCACGCCTCAGAACAAATCTAGGGCAGTTGTAAAAATTCTGAGGATACTCGTTTGTAGATCT
>SCLH01000034.1:163416-190799 GCA_004367855.1 Oikopleura vanhoeffeni | reverse complement strand
CAATAAAAAATGTTCATATCATGGTGGAATACCGGTTTTCTGCGGGTTAAAGCAAAAAAATATTCGAATTTTGAAAATTCTAGATTTTGTTCCAGATTGTTTCGAAAAAACTAATTGCAACCATGAGATTCCTTAGGTCAACTTTAGTCATAACCGATATTAATTTATCATAAATTAATTCTATAAGGGGCTCAAAAAATTACGACACCTACCCCCTTAAAGAATTAATTTATTGTATCATATTGGTTATCACTAAAGTTGACCCCAGGAATCTCATGGCGGCAATCATTTTTTCCAAAATAATTGAGAAAAAAAATCAAGAATTTTCAAAATTTGAATATTTTTTCGCTATCACTCGCAAGAACCTGTTTTTTCAAAAGGATATCAATATTTTTCTTGGTCTTTATAAACGCGTTGTATTTTGAGCCTGGAGAATAAATTTTTTTGAAAAAACGATTACAGGGGGGGGCAATATCGCCGAAAGTTTTTTGCCAAAAAATTTCAACGATATTGGCACATTTGATGTTTTAGAATAGACTTAGCATCTGGTGGCGTTATGTGAATTTTAAGTACAATATATAAAATAGTTACTAACGATTCGTCAGCACTGAAGTGTAACGGTTTATAAGATTAACGAGTAATTCTCGTGCTATTCTTCTTTTTGGATTGTTACATCTGCCCTCAAAGCTTATTCTGCGGCGTAATATTCTTGTTTTCCGCAACTGGCTCTCATTAAAAAAATTAGCTTTTTTTATATAAACTTATGCAAATACCGTTCAGCTCCCTCTTCAAAGAGCACACCTTTAAGTGGCTGTTTTGGCTGTGTCTGTTTTGTGGTCCTCTTCCAAAGGGTGCATCTTCCCCGCCAATTCTAAGCCCATAAGTGATCTATCTCCGTAAAACACTAACTCTTGTACAACCTAAAGAACCAATCTTTTTCTTGTCACTTTTTTAGCATTCTACGCTATAACAGTTATTGTATTATCACAGAATCCCTCAAGCTACGGCTCGAAACTACGCATATTTCAAGTCACTTCTAGATATATTAACACACAATTTCTCATCTTTTTTATATTATTTTTGTGTCAGGTCTCGGTGTGGGAAGCCTTAATACTAGATGTAGGATATGCTAAGGCGCTTTGTGCGTTTCTAAAATTTTGATTTCCATAGCGAAAGGCAAACTAGATTTTGCTAAAAAGAAATAACCATATTTGAACATTATAAATCGTTGTGAGATTGATTCAGTTTGGTGGATCGCCACGCAGGGCTCAAAGGACAAAAACGCTGATATTCCTCTCCATCCTTGTTTGAAGAGTTATGTGTCGCTCTACTTATTGGTTCATTTCTCGCGAGGGACACAAACGAGAAATTCACCTCTCTCAACTGGCTTCAACTAGAGAGTTTTTTTCAGAGATTCTTTGCTTCGGCGTCTCTTGTGCGGCTTCCATGTCTCAATTTCTGATTCATTTTAGGTCAATCTGCTATTGATGATTTTGTGGGCTTGCGTCCATTCCTGGAGTTCATTGTGTCGCAAACTAAACGCGTAATCGCCTTACCATCACTCAGGTTTGAGAAGATTAACAGTCTTCACTCTACACTATTGCAGCTGATCTGGAACGCGCGGACTTGTTGTTGACGATATATGCTCGGAGAGTTTCTTTTTCGATAATGTTTGCGATTTTCGACATCGTACTCTTGGGGGATTTTAGCAGGTTGCAAGCTTGTTTTAATCTTTTTAAGAGACTAACCCCGGTAAGGCCGTCAATAGTTATCCAATGTATGCGCGAGTCGTTCAATTTAAATCGATAAATATATTCAATTCAATGATTTGTTTTGGTCTTGTTTTGCTTCAGTTTTGGGGGCGCCGGAGCACGACAAAATTCTTAAAAACAAAAGCAATTTTGCATTATTTCTTAGGCTTCTCCAGAGCCTCACGCAAAAAAATAATGAAAAATGATGAAAATTAAAGGAGTAGGTACAAACTGCGTGTCTTTTTAAGAAGCTTTTTAAAAGCGTAGGTAGGATTGTATCAGATTACTGTTTAATTCAAAATTACCGCGAAGGTTGGTTCTGTTAGTAACAAATGTTTTGGAATATCACCTTTGCTAGTTTGGCGGGAAANTTCTACTGAATTACCATAAAATACGAAATGTAGAGGTTTTTTAATAACAATTTTTGAAATAAAGTGACAAAGTACCGGTTATCAAAAAAGGTAATTTTAGCAAGTCACAGGATTCCGTTTACATATCGAAACTCTGATTTGGTCGGAAAATTTGAATCGAAATTTTGTACCAGTAGAGTAACTCTCAAATGTTTTTTTCGAAATAAAGAAAATTTCAGGCTTTAAATTACCCATCAGTTAGTTTGAATATTTCAGGCAAGTTTTTTTATAAAGTAGCATTTTCACAAGACAATTTCCCGTGCAATTTTTTTCAGAACCCAAAATCCCAAGTTAACTTATGTTATCATCGTTTACGAAATAATAATGAACTTTACCAGACTTATTTATTGTGATACCATTGGCATCATACTGAAAATTCACGTTGAGAAAGCGTTTGACTCTCGTAACTTTGCCTACATATTTATAGCAGCTTTCTTGACAAGATTTTCCGTATTATTGTCAATGTTTCCAGAATGTTTTTTTTTCACCATTTTTAACCGATTAACGTTGAAAACTATTTACCCTCATAACGTTATCTTAGTTATCTTAATTATTGTACAGCATCCTAGAACAAAAATGAGGTAATCAATGATTAATTATTTTCAATAATTTATTCTTTGCTACGTTTTGCATTATCAAAGTTTGTCGAAGAAAATGATTTCACAGTTTCCAGAACTACAAAAAATACAAAGTCTAGAACCATTAGAATTCGGGAGAAGAATAGTGAGCTTAATGGACTAATTTTTCTGCCCACTTTCAGGATTGAGAAAAGTGACTAAGCATGTCATGACGCGTCACAGGGTCGTAGTACTGTATTTTACTCCTGAATTCAATGTGTTCGAGACTTTGTATTTTTTCGTCGTCTGAAACTGTAAAATAACTTTCTTGAAAGCAACTTGATAATGCGAAACGTTGCAGAGAATTTTCCAAAAAATTTACCAGACTTAAGGGGGTAGGTGTCGTAATATGGTCCTTTCAATCAGCCTCAGAACAAATCTAGGGCAGTTGTAAAAAATTCTGAGGATACTCGTTTGTAGATCTAGCCGTCGTCTAACGATTACACATCTCTAAGTCAACCTTGTTACATCACACCACCAGGTGGTGAGTCTATTCTAGAGCACTAAACGGTTTTTTCAAAATTGATCTTCTTTTAGACCCACATACAAAGCGTTCTGAAAATTTACACAGAGTACGGGAAGAGTGAGGTTACTTATATGTTGGAGCCATTTTTTTGAATTTCGCTCTTGAATTTTCTAGAATCACTTTTGAACGCCGATTTTCACAATTTTTCGTCTTCAAAATCGATCTTCTTTTAGACCCACATACAAAGCGTCTGAAAATTTACACAGAGTACGGAAAGTGAGGAACTAATATGTTGGAGCCAATTTTTGAATTTCACCTAGAATTCTAGAAATATGACTATAAAGTAAACCGGGAATCAAAAGTTGAAAAAAAAAGTTCGTCTGATCAGAACAAAAGTACCACCAAATTGAAGCTAAAGATTCACTGATCAAAAAGTTGGCTTCCAGCTAATCAAAATTTTCAACCAATCAGCGTCAAATTCGATAATTAGGTTTAACATTTTGGCTTAAAATAATGAAATTCTAGAATTCGATTTAGACATTTCTGATAATTTTAATGTCATGCATCGTTTTCGGTGGGTCATATTCACCAATAAAAATGTTCATATCATGGTGGAATACCGGTTTTCTGCGGGTTAAAGCAAAAAAATATTCGAATTTTGAAAAATTCTAGATTTTGTTCCAGATTGTTTTGAAAAAACTAATTGCCACCATGAGATTCTTAGGTCAACTTAGTCATAACCGATATTAATTATCAAAATTAATCTATAAGGGGCTCAAAAAAATTACGACACCTACCCCCTTAAAGAATTTATTTATTGTATCATATTGGTTATTCACTAAAGTTGACCCCAGGAATCTCATGGCGGCAATCATTTTTCCAAAAATATGAGAAAAAAAATCAAGAATTTTCAAAATTGAATATTTTTCTCGCTATCACTCGCAAGAACCCTGTTTTTCAAAAGGATATCAATATTTTTCTTGGTCTTTATAAAGCGTTGTATTTTGAGCCTGGAGAATAAATTTTTGAAAAAAAACGATTACAGGGGGGGCAATATCGCCCGAAAGTTTTTTGCCAAAAAATTTCAAACGATATTGGCACATTTGATGTTTTAGAATAGACTTAGCATCTGGTGGCGTTATTGAATTTTAAGTACAATATATAAAATAGTTACTAACGACGTCAGACGAAGGCTAGTTCTATAAACGAGTATTCTCAGATTCTCATAACTGCCCCTCAAATTATTCTGCGGCGTTATTAAAAAATTACTTTTTAAAAATATCAAATACCGACACTCACCCCTTCAAAGAGCACCCTCTTAAGGGAGTGGGGTCGCTGATTTGGGCCTCTTCCAAGGTCATTTCCCGCCAAACTAGCAAAGGTGATATTCCAAAACATTGTAACTAACAAACCAACCTTTCTGGTAATTTTAAACTTAACAGTAATCTGATACAATCCCACCTACGCCGACACCTACGCTTTTAAAAAGCCTCCTAAAAAGACACACAATTTTCAACATTTTTTTATTTTTTTTTCGTGTCAGGCTCCGGAGAAGCCTTACGAATAATGCAAAAGCGCTTTGATTTTAAAATTTTGCTTTCAGCGACAAAAACGCGAAAAAAACCAAAAATTAAAATTTTGAAATGACAGTTTGGGAGGCTCAGGAAAAGCTATCTCTCCACCAGTTTGAGAGATACAGTTTCGACATAGAAACCAATACAATACTTGAATTGCTCAGTTACAGTCAAAGTTTTCAGATAAAAAGTTAGAGGACAATTTTCAACGTACTAGACAGTCAAAGGGCGTGAGAATTTCATAAAATAAATTTTTAAAATTTTGCGTTTGAGGTTTTTTTCTGTTGGCGGGAAAACAAAATTTTAAAGACATTTTGTTTCCAAGTTATTGCTGGTAATAGTAGCCTCTTGGCTCAGCCTGGAGCGCAAAAGAATAATGTAAAAACTTAAAATGCATAAGTTATGGAAGCTATTCTATTAGAGATAGGCCAATGCTATCAAATTTTAAAATTTTTGTTTTTTTCGCTGTATCTATGTCCCGCATGAATCTTGCAAGTAGCAAATTGTCTTTAAGTTAAAATCGAAAAGCTTTGAAAGCGTAGGATTGTATCAGTACTGTTTAATTCAAAATTACCGCAAAGGTTGGTTCTGTTAGTAACAAATGTTTTTGGAATATCACCTTCGCTAGTTTGGCGGGAAAAGGCCTCGGAAGAGGCTCAAATTTGCAACACCCACTCCCTTAAGGGGGTAACCGACGGGTTTTTACTGATTTCCAAACGTTATTCCTGAGCTAACCGCAATTCGTATATCGAGTTCAAACTTCGGATTCTAAGAGATATTTGTTTGAAATTTTCAAAAATGGTGTCAAAAAGTTTTTTTGTATGACCGGACGCGCCGGTATACCGGTCAAAAGTAGATTTTTCCATTTTTTGACCCATTTCATCTAGCTCCTGGATATCAAAATTTTCTTTTTTTCTAGTATAAACTTTTATTTGTGATTTTAACAGCCGTACAAAGCCTGATTTTTCAAATTTCTTGTTATTTAGAGAAATTTCCAAAAATAATGGGTGTTTTTGCACATGTTCGCGACCCCATTTCATTTAGTCGAACAATATCAGATTTTTTTGAAGAAAGCACTTCTTTAAAGTGGCAAAGCGAGCGTACAAAGAGTTTTTTATTTTTTATTCCCATTAGCTTTTTTAGAGGCACTCAAAGTTTATTACCTCAATTCGTCAAAAATGGGATTTTGAAAAAAATTCCAAAACTTTTTTGAGTAAAATCATAATTAAATACATTTTTGTCAGTTAGTTGCACAATAAAAATAAGTTGTAAAAATAGTCAGATCCATGCTAGATCACGAAGAAAAAGTTAATTACCTGAAAAAATTCGGAAATTTTTTTATCGAAAATTCATCTTTTTTTAGGTTTTTTATAAGCAACCCTTACAATAATAAGAATGCAGCTAAAATCAGCTTTCTATCACTTCTGAGTCTCGAAGAAACAGCCTCCGTCGGTTACCCAAATTTCTGGATCTAAGAAATATTTGGAATTTTTTTTCTAAATTTAAAATTTTTTTATTTCCATGTTCAAGATCTAATTCACAGTGATCTAATGCAACAAAAATTAGAGCAAAAAAATTATTACTTCAAAAGATACAGTGCGGTTAAGGAAAATAAACTTTGAAATATAGAAAATTTGAAAATTTTTTGACATCGAAAATTTTTTTTTATATTTTGGAAGCAAAACCAGCCACGAAAATCACAATGCAACTAAAATTTGCTTCCTATCACTTATGAGTCTCGAGATACAGCCTCCGTCGGTTACCCCCTTAAGGAGGTAGCGGTCGCCCTCTTTTAAGGGAGTGGTGTCGCTGATTTGAGCCTCTTCCAAGGTCATTTCCCGCCCAACTAGCAAAGGTGATATTCCAAAAACATTTGTTACTAACAAAATCAACCTCGCGTAATTTTAATTTAACAGTAATGTGATACAATTCCACCTACGCCGACACCTACGCTTTTAAAAAGCTTCTTGAAAAGACACGCTGTTTCGTACCTACTCCTCAATTTTCATCATTTTATAATTTTTTGTGTCAGGCTCCGGAGAAGCTTTACAAATAAGCAAAAGCGCTTTTGTTTTAACATTTTTGCTTTCAGCGGACAAAAAACGCGAAAAAACCAAAAATTAAAATTGAAATGGTCAGTTTGGAGGCTCAGGCAAAAGCTATCTCTTCACCAGTTTTAGAGATACAGTTTCGACTCATACTGCATCTGAAAGCACAAGACTTGTTTAACAATGAACTGCGGAGTTTTTTTGAAATTTTGCTTCGGCGTCTCTTGGGGGCCATGTCAACTTTTTCATTTTTAGCCAAATTGTTTAAAATGATCAGTTTGGGATGCTCAGTAAAGCTATCTCCTCCACCAGTTTTAGAGTACAGTTTCGACTCATACTGCATCTGAAAGCACAAGACTGTTGACAATTAACTAGAAAGTTTTTTTTAATTTTGATTCGGCGTCTCTTGGGGGCCATGTCACATTTCATTTTGAGCCTAAATTTTGACAAAATTTAGAAACCAGAAAAATGTTCAAATATTTTTTCCGTAAATAAAACACTTTAAGGATTTTGGTGCGATTTTAAACTCAGTAGCGTCAAAAGAAAACAAATTAGCGGCACTTTCATTTAAATCATAAATAAATCAATAATTTTTGTTTTTGTTTTTTGGCGCCGAAAGCAAAATTTTACAACAAAAGCAATTTTGCATTATTTGTTAGGCTTGAAAATTGAAGAAGTAGGTACGAACTGCGTGTTTTTAAGATGCTTTTTGAAAGCGTAGGTGTCGGCGTAGTGGAATTGTATCACATTACTGTTAAATTAAAATTACCGCGAAGGTTGGTTTTTGTTAGTTACAAATGTTTTTGGAATATTATTTTTGCTAGTTTGGGCTAGGAGACACTCGAAAAAGCATAAAATTATTGAAAAAAAATCTTTCGACTAAATCCGACGACTTTCATTTCCGAGTTTTCACTTTCGGTTTACTAAAATGCGATTTTCTAGAATTCAACATAATTATTTTAAATTCTGCAGCATCATAATACCAAAAACATATTTCTCCATCTTTTCCCAAATTATACTGCATTCTGAAATGTAACCTAGGAGATAGATTTTGAATAGCGAAAATCTTGAAATTAGGCGGTTTTTCGCAGTTCTAGAAAAAAATAGTTGAAATTTAAAAAATCCCACCATCATATAACAACATAAGTGTTTCCGTAGTCCATACCAAGTTTGAGCGAAATCGTATGCGAGCTCTAGGAGGAGATACATTTTCAAATTTTGATTAAGTGTTCTAGAATTCGCTGCATGGTGGTCACCAAAATCAGCCAAAACTATTCTGATCAATTTATTCTGTAGATTCAGAGGATAAGATCTACAACTGGCTATTCTTAAAAAGTTTCGAAGCAGTGTAAGTATTCTGGTAAGTGGAGTACAAAAGTACCATTTTGCGACCGCTACCCCCTAAAAGAGGGGGGTGGTCGTCGCATTTAAGGGGTTTTCGATAGCCAATTGTCACACAAGTACAAAATCGTTGGACCAACTTTTACTTCTCTTTGATATATTTAAACAAAAATCTTGCATCTTAAAAAAAATTCAAATTAACGGATGGCTCGTCCAATCAGAAACGTGTTACAAAAGTGACGGAATTATCTTTTTAAAAATGTATCTCCTCCCTGAGTTTTCAAGGTTCAACAAGATTCATGTTTTAAATTAACCGGACAGAACGTGAGCAGACCGCCAAGGTGAGTTTTTGGAAATACATTTTGACAAAAAGCAAATTTTCAAAATGTATCTCCTCCTGAGTTTTTAAAGTACAACAATGATTCATGTTTTTAATTTACCGGACAGAAGTGAGCAGACCGCAAAGTGAGTTTTTGGGAAAATCTCTGATTTGGCTCAGAATCACAAAAAGAGTATTTTGACCCGATTAACTAGAGCAAAATACAGTTTTTTGGTGATTCTGAAGCCAAATCAAAGATTTTTCCAAAAACTCACCTTGACGGTCTGCTCACGTTCTGTCCGGTTAATTTAAAACATGAATCATTGTTGAACCTTAAAAACTCAGGGAGGAGATACATTTTTGAAAAAAATTAATTCAGTCATTTTTGTAAGCGTTTCTGGATTGGACGAGCCATCTGTTAATTTGGATTGTTTTTTAGGATGGAATTTTTGTTGAAATATATCAAAGAGACGTAAAAGTTGGTCTGACAATTTGTACTTTTGCGACAATTGGCTATTAAAAACCCTTAACATGCGACGACCACCCCCTTAAAAAGCACAAACAAACCGGACACCTACTCTTTCAAAATTAAATGATTTGCATGAAACGTTTCTGCAGACATTTTAAATTTTCATGTATCAAGTGACTTGATTCAAGTCTAATAATTTTTTATAGTTATTACTATTGTTGTTTTATAGTTATTACTATTGGTAGTTATTACTGATGGTGAAAACTGAAAAATGACAACTTTTTAACATTTAAAATTATTTTGAACGAGTTTTATTAGATGAAAATGATTACTTATTGTCACACATTTTCATCTAATAAAACTCGTTCAAAATGATGACTGTCACACCTTGTGATTTTTGACCGGAACTGAGTAGATGTATACTGTCATCTGTCAATGTTTCCGAAAAGTTTTTGCTTCACCATTTTTAACCGATTCACTTTAGAAAGTATGTACCCTCAAAACGTTTTCTAAGTTATCATTTTTAAATCATTGTACAGCAGCCTAGGATAACAATTTGGTGATAATGGCCACTTTTGGTGATTTTTGACAGGAACAGTCATTTTTAATCTTTACAGCCAACAAGAGACAAACAGTATCATCTGTCAATGTTTTGCGAAGTTTTGGCATCAGACTCATGTTAAAAAGTTAGATTCCCGGGTAGTTTTGTCTCATGAAAATTCACAGATAATTAATTGATTAGAAGTCTTTTTATAGTCTAGACTGCCCTCCCCTGATGTTTCATTCCCAGGAATGACCCAAAAGTAGTCTTGCATCATAAATAGAACGTTTGTCGTATTTTTGATTAGATGAAGGCGTCTGTTTTCTAGGTTTAGTATGAATAAATGAGAATTTTTGGAAACTTGGCAAGTTTTATCGGAGGATTGTATGAATAAAAGTGTGGAGGAGACTGCGACTAACTTATTGTCTAAATATTTGGCCGTTTTTAAACTTCCATCAAACTCATCTTCGATTAAAACCGTGTTCACAAATTCCTCCCCCCCCTGACTTTGTGTACAAGGCCAGGTATAATGCCAATTATAAAGAAAAAAATTTATCAGAGCATATAACTATTTTGGGCCAGAATTCACTATTATATATTGATGATTTTAAAAACTCCCCGTTTTTTGGAAGAACAATAACTGAATGTTTTTTTGCGTCACGATAAATTTTGATTGGTCGAAATTTCAACCAATCAGAATCGTTAATTTCGGCCTTGATTAAGATGAAATTTTTACGATAAATTCAGAAATGTATAAGTCAATATGTTAAATATTATCTTGACTTATTCATTAACTGCAAACAAAATAACAAAAATCAATTTTTCTTTAGATTGACTAATTTGGGGTAATCAGCATAGGCCGTGCAGATTTGAATGATCCGAAATACCAGAATATATTTGGGTGGCCACACAAATTCGAGCCGATTTCATTGAATTATTTAGAAACCAGGCTGCTGATTGGCTTCAACGTTTGCATGTTTTAAAAAATCAGGATATTTTCGGCGAGGGTCGTTCATCCATTATTTTCAAATTTTTAACTTCGAAATTCAGGAAGGAGTAAGTAATGATATGGTTTCAAACATTATACAATATTCAAATTCATGATATATCAAACCTGCGCGCCCACGATGTGTGGTATAAATAATACTGCAAAAGTCGACTACTCTGACCCGTGTTCTGACTTTCTGCTTGTATTTTTAATCATTGATTTCGCCCAATCTTAGTTAAATCGTTCAGCAATTTTGGTCACTTTCGGAGATTTTTGACAATGACAGTCATTTTCTGATCTATACAACCAACAAATAGTATTATGCATAACACACATGACAGCCGCGTCTGATGCGTTAATGAAAACCCTTGAAATCTGATTTGTTCAATTTTGTGAAAAATATACACAAAATATGAAAGGAAAAATTCATGTATGACTGACAGATCTTAAGAGTAAACTGTACGTTCTGAAAATTTTGTCAGTCATTTTTCTTTGGAAATAACTTGCACTCATCAATGATAATAACATAGTACTATAAGTGAAGTACTAGAATCTAGTAACTAAATCATTTTACAATTGTAGTGAATGTATAGTGTGTAAAGTTCACACTAGCCTGCTGTGAACGTCGATTAGTACATTTGGGATCAAGGTTTTGGAAAATTCGGCGATATCGGAAATTTTCGGCGATATGAAGACAGAAATATTTCTTTTTATTCAAAAAATCCACAAAAAAAAGTGTAGGAAATGACGTCATGTGTCGAACAATTTTTTAATTTTATAAGGTGTTTTATAATAGGTTCGATTAAAATGAATCACCAAAATCAATGAAAAGTCAAAAGTAAATTTGGAAAATTAAATGTTGAAATTGACGTCATAAATGATGCCCACAAAGTAATTTGTAATGGAAATCTGAAAAAAATTCGGCGACATTGAGCAATTTCGGCTATATGGACAATACAATTTATTGAGCAAAAAATTGTGAAATTGCGTTGGTTTATTGCGGCGATTTCCGCAATTTTTTTTTTCAATATTCGAATGAATATAACTTGATTTGTGACACAATTAAGTGAAGTCGAACGTTAGTTTATCATATACTATTTTTATTTTATATTGCATACAAATTATATGATAACCATGATAAAAACAATTCCTTTGCAATAATTCACTGATCATTCACTCACTAGTTTTTTCAAACCAACCTTACTTGTTTTCATTCGGCAAAACAGTGATACAGATTCTTATTTTGCTTTTGTCACTTTTATTTCCAAATTTCTACTGTCTGCCCGTTTTCAAACTAAATCTGTTTTGAATCAAACGCTCAAGATGTAGTATACTGTAGTGTATATTATGAACACGATTCAAACGAACATGTTCGATTTTTCAATTCCGTCGAAACAGTATTATGAACATAGGCATGTACAAAATTCTAAAATATCTTTTCAGCATTTAGCGTTTTTCATGAGAAATAGAAAAGATTGACTTATACCTAGGGTTTCCACCATTAATTTGGACTTATAGAAATAATGGGTAGATTGTCCCGAAACGTCTTGGGGGTGAATAATATATTGCAAAATGGAAAAAAAAATTATGAAACCCTACTTATACCCCTTGTTCACACTTTTGTTAATATCCCGGCCCAATCAAGCAATCGTCGCGACCTGTCTTTGTCAGTCAAGGAAGGTAGCAATCGACAATCGAAATTGTTTTTCTGTGATGAAAGAATGTATTAACAAAGGAGGGCGCTGCGGAGCAAACCTGAAAGCTCGGTTTAATGTCAAAAAATGGAGGAAAAATAAGAATTACGTTGTTCAATTTGTCCCAAAAATGAAAAGATGGACTTTGAATAAGTTTATTTTCAGACAATCACATTTATTTTTAATTTTCACTTGCAATTTTGGGAACTTTTCAATTAAGGAATATATTCAAATATGATGAAATATTGTAAAACAAATTTCCCGTAGCCGAAAACTGAAAATGCGGGGAAATTGAACGTTTTGATTTCAACTCGGTCATTTTTGAGCGACAGCCAATCAGAATATTATCTGGAACAGGTTAAATAACAAAAATAGCTTCGAGCAAAAAGTTTGAGATTGAACTTCAAAATAAGCATTCTTAGTTGTCAATGCAAATATTTGAATCGATTTTTTCAAAAATGACCAAACGTGGGACTGTATTTTATTTCTCATAAAGGCAAACTTTTATGATCCCAAAATTTTTCAAGAGAAAGAAGAGTTAAAAAATTGGTTGAGATAAGGTCTCAAAAATACTTTCATTGTTTTTAAGGTGCCAATAAGTTCGAATCACATTATCAAAATATTATTTAATTATGCGAGAATTATGACTGATTAAATGCTTAACTAAGCATAAACTTATAAAATTTAAATTCATAATTTTTTCATCTCAAAATGAAAGTAATTGATACTATAAGCGATGATTTTACTGCAAAAAAGTTAGGCTTATTTAGTCAGCGAGATCTTTCGTCGACCATCAGGTTTGCTCCGCAGCGCCCCCTTTGTTAATACATTCTTTCATCACAGAAAAACAATTTCGATTGTCGATTGCTAATTTCTTTCACTAACAAAGACAAGTCGCGACGATTGCTTGATTGGGCCGGGATATTAACAAAAGTGTGAACATGGGATTCATTATCGTACTGGAAAATAAGAGGCACTTTTTCTGAATTAACGCTTGATCATTTGAAGTTACAATTTTATTCACGATTTCGTCGTCCCATCAAAAATTTGATCTGGTTTTAAATTTCCGATCTCAATCCGATGCAATCTGATCAGTTTTCATATAGATTTGCCGACCCCTGCTCATACAATGTTTGTACAGAGCGTTTTCGACCATTATTAAAATGACGAAAATATCTAGAAATTTTGATAATTCTAGAAACACTTCTGGTCTGATATGCAATTTGCGAGTCTCAGGTCAAAAAAGTTAAAGCGATCGGTAAAACCACACGCTTGTAAGCAAACGAGCTAAACAAGCAATTATCTTTGTTTTATTTGCTGCGTTATTCTGGTTTTGAATTTGTGATGAACTCTCCACAAAAATTTATTGCGCAGATTTCTATTTAAAACAGTTTATTATGAATTTAATACTTCTTGGCAGATTATCATCTATTAGAATATTTGCTAAAATCGCAAATTAGAGGTCAATGAAATCTTAATCCGTTGCCCAAAAACATTCCAAAATCGCCACATTAAGCGGTTTTTATTGTATTTGTATCATTTTATTCCATTTAAAAGTTCATAATAATGTTTGCGATTCTGTGAAAAAATTAAAGAGTCTATAATCTCTAGATCAGACTGAAAATAAATGATTTGAAAAAGATGCAAAACCGCAACTCAACTTTTGAGACTAAAATTAAGATAATCTGATGAGATTTGAGAAAAGCATGACCATAAAGTTGGTCAATTTCGTCAAACAACCCTTCAAACTGAAATATAGGCAGTACTTCCCCCTTTTTCCGACCATTATCCCTTAAAATTTCACAATCATTAATTTGAACAAAAAACGCTCGAAGAAACGGTTCACTATGGCGCTAAAAAGCCAAAACTGAGTTAATTTGATTTCTGGCTTCCTTGTGGTCAGAAGCTCTGACTCAGAACAGAGGAAATTTTTGTAAAATCAACAAAAATGATTAGGGATCTTCGTTTTGCAATTTGAACTTTTAAACTGTGAAATATTTGTTAATTTTATTCTGGGTTTTAACAAAGCGACGGCCGCAAATCCAAATAATAAAGCAGAATCAATTAAGATTTCATCATAGAAAATAAGTTCAAAATAGAACATAATTTGACTGTAGAAATGTTTGGTTTAGTAATGATAAAATCAAATGAAACCGATACCATATATTGAGGTTAATTTTCAAATTGAAATGTTTAAATTGTGCTTGAGCATCAAACTGTATAGTTTGCATGAGATAAGGTATCAGTAGTTAAATTACCCACCGCTAACTTTGTGTAATTTATTAAAAATTAGTGGTTGGTAATTCAAGTCTGAATAACTAATTTAATGCACAAAGACATGGTTATTACACCCATACATTTATGATATTATTGAACAATTTCTAGAATCAATTGATTTGGATGCATTACTAACAAACATATGCTAAAATTATGTTATGTTCGAAAAAGGGCCTCTTAGTACATAGTTCGATCCGATAAAATCGATCTGATCAAGTATTAAAAATCTCCGATCCGATCAGGTTTTTCAAAACGGTCTGCTGACCCCTACTGTTAACATCTCAAATAAATTAGGTGTCCATAGTGTAGACTCCATACGGTATGGTCCATATCGTTTAAATGTCGACTTTCAAAAATAACGTTCTATCACTACAGATTGTTTTGCAAGAAATTTTTTTTTAACAATTTTAGAAAAATTCAATATTGAATTCTTGCAAAAACACCTAAATTCTATGCGTTTCAGACTATTTGATTCCGACAATGATTTTTCAAACAATTTTTATAATCATGTGAATCTCAAAAAAATAAAAATAAAACGACAAACTTGAACAATTTTGTACGATAAGTACGGACTTTTAGATTAGAATGAATGGATTATCCTTCAACTTTTTATTAAATAAAAATGTGCTCATTGGCCTAGACTAGCCTACCCATGTCAGATCGCGCACTTATTGGCTTATTATTGGCGAATAGTGAAGTCTGGATGTAATCACGTGTTTTCACCTGGGATTTCATGGGTCTGGTTTCACCGTAACCAGATGAGCGCGATTTTGGCGTTTTAAACTATTTGAATTATATACAATATATATGTGTAGTAAAACATTGTACTTTCCGAAAACCTAATTGCTCTTCTGTGGTAAATAAATTTAAGTTCGTTAATTGTTAGGATAAACAAGTAAGTTACAACCAAACCTTTATCCAGTCGTAGTTTACAAACGATTTTCTAGGGCCATTTTTTCAAAACGAAAAGACTTAAAATCATGTTCGCAAATGGCCTAAAAAGTAAGCTGAACAAAACTAAACAGTTTGAGGGGGTCGGTGCTATTTGACAGATACGGATATGAGCTCTTGATAAACAACTTTTTACTGCGTTTATATATTCCCCTCGATATACCACAAAAGTAATATTTCATAATCCAGGCAACTTTCGTAACTAGAGAATTTTTGAATAATTGCTTTCTAGAAAATTTTGAGTTCGAATTTAACTTTTCGAATTTGTCAAATTTTGATAAATTTTTGAAAAAAGTTCCGAACATTATGAAAAAAATCCTTTATTTTTTGTTCAACTTTTTTCATTATTTGTTTCAAATTAACGAAAAAACATTTTTCGAAATGGCTACTTTAACTTTTTGCGGAGGTGACCGCATGTTTTTTATATGTCTTTCGAAAAATCATATGACATGGTTTTGTGATTTTAGATCAAAAATATTCGGAAATATTTTTAAAATTTTCCTCATTTCTTGTTCAAAAATTTTCAATTATTTTTCTGGGACCATCGGCTGAAAATATTGAGAATGCCACCTCTAATTTTATGCGAAATATGTCCGCCTTTGATTTTTTTGCTCTTGTTTATACAGTATACAGTAATTACTCTAAAATTTAGAGTCTAAATCATTATTTTTGCAACAAAACTACGATTTGGGAGAAATCAATCAAAGCCGTCTTTAATCCTGAATAAAAAAAGAAACTTGCTAAAACTTGCCGTGAGCTGACTCGACCACCGTTTAAAATTTTTACATTCAATTCATGACAGAAAATCGTATACAAACTAATTAATAAATTTTAAACGGTGGTCAAGACCGTTTTTACGGTCACTAATAAAAAAAAAATTCACCTTATTTACACACCTTCGATAGCAAACGCGCGTTTTTTAAGTGCCTTTCAAAATGCGATTTATAAAGCATAAATAATCGATCTGAAAAAAATCAGATTAAACTAAGTAAGCAAGTGGCAAGTAAGCAAAAGTGGCAACTTTCATTCTTAAAAGTGTTGTTATTCGTTAATTTAAGTGGCAAAAAGTTTACCGTCAAGAGCAGGGATCGGAATTTTCCGGGTCTCCTGGTCAATTTTGAAACAATCCGATCCGGTCAAGAATTTTTTTTTAAAAGTGCATATCTGTCAAAATTGCACCAACCCCATAAATGTCATTTTGTAAAAAAGACGCTAATGTGCAGCAATTTGAAGTGACTCAATTTTCAGCATGCCAACAATTGAACACTGTTATTAACATTTATTGAACTTGACTTTTGACTTTGACATAAAAAGTGGGAGGAAGTGAGCGAAAACCATGATAAAAACCACTAATTCATATACGGATAAGGCCACAAATTAATTTTATCCAGTTGAAATTTTGAACGCAATCTTATTGGCTGACAATGATAAACTGCAAAAAGAACTTTGATATGAAAGCGTATTTTGAAGAATAAACGGATATTTGAGTTCCAGTTTAATATAATTATGGTTGCCGCTTGAAAATGCTGAATGTATCTATAAAGCAGATATTGGTTACAGCTGTTACCACGAATTTTGTTAGCGGNCATTTTCTGTGATTGTGGGAACTTTTAGAAATCAAAGACTGCATAAGTTAATTAATACTACAGTCCAGCCATTATTTCAAATTATTTTATTTTATCAAGAGAAAAAAGTAGACACGGTTCATCGCGGGTCATATATGTCTTTAATGTATCTGGCTCGTAATTGGTTTGAAATAAATAACAAAAACACGAAAGTCAAATATATAGTTTAAATATTCGCGACTGAAAATAATTCGGCCGTCAAACTGAATATATAACACAATATGCTTTCAAAATTTTTCGCTACGCTCAAATTCTGAAAGTATATCTTGTAATATTTTTAAAATTTTCCTCATTTCTTGTTCAAAAATTTTCAATTATTTTTCTGGGACCATCGGCTGAAAATATTGAGAATGCCACCTTTAATTTTATGCGAATATGTCCGCCTTTGATTTTTTCGCTCTTGTTTATACAGTATACAGTATTATACTCTAAAATTTAGAGTCTAAATCATTATTTTTGCAACAAAACTACGGTTTGGGAGAAATCAATCAAAGCCGTCTTTAATCCTGAATAAAAAAAAACGAAACTTGCTAAAACATGCCGTGAGCTGACTCGACCACCGTTTAAAATTTTTTACATTCAATTCATGACAGAAAATCGTATACAAACTAATTAAATAAATTTTAAACGGTGGTCAAGACCGTTTACGGTCACTAATATAAAAAAAATTCACCTAATATACACACCTTCGATAGCAAACGCGCGTTTTTTAAGTGCTTTTCAAAATGCGATTTATAAAGCAAAAATAATCGATCTGAAAAAAATCAGATTAAACTAAGTAACAAGTGGCAAGTAAGCAAAAGTGGCAACTTTAACGTGTTTAAAAAGTGTTGTTATTCGTTAATTTTAAAGTGGCAAAAAGTTTACCGTCAAGAGCAGGGATCGGAATTTTCCGGGTCCCCTGGTCAAATTTTGAAACAATCCGATCCCTGGTCAAGAATTTATTTTTTTTAAAAGTGCATATCTGTCAAAATTGCACCAACCCCATAAATGTCATTTTGTAAAAAAGAAGCTAATGTGCAGAAATTTTGAAGTGACTCAATTTTCAGCATGCCAACAATTGAACACTGTTATTAACATTATTGAACTTGACTTTTGACTTTGACAGTAAAAAGTGGGAGGAAGTGAGCGAAACCATGATAAAAACCACTAATTCATATACGGATAAGGCCACAAATTAATTTTATCCAGTTGAAATTTTGAACGCTAATCTTATTGGCTGACAATGATAAACTGCAAAAAATGAACTTTGATATGAAAGCGTATTTTGAAGAATAAACGGATATTTGAGTTCCAGTTTAATATAATTATGGTTGCGCTTGAAAATGCTGAATGTATCTATAAAGCAGATATTGGTTACAGCTGTTACCACGAATTTTGTTAGCGGCTATAGACAATTTATAAATCATTATATTTTTAAGACAGTAGGCTCAAAAGAAAGTTCTAGAAACACTGATCTGAAAGTTGGCTCAGGTCAACAAATTTTCATGAGGTTTAAGTGGTTAAACTTTATTTTGAAGCAATGTCAAAATTTTAAATAAAAATTTTGATTATTTGGTCGTTAGTACACTTTGTTATCACCCCGAATGAATTTGGAGCATTTTCAATGTCTCTGAGGTCATAAAATCAGCGGCCAGCACCCCCCTTAAATTTTAATGAAATAAACCGACCAGTTTCAATCCATAAGTTAAACAAAACCCTCGAAATGAAACATTTTGTTAACTTGTATTTAACTGATACTGCTGATTTTTGCCTATGCGGAATAAATGCCGTTTTCATAGCAACATAAATGCATTTCTAAGAAAGTCGACCAGAGATGTGTTTTCTTTATTTATTTCATATTTTCAAAAAGTAAGAAAATCAACAAACGTATACCTCAAAATACATTACCTCACAATATTCATTTTCGAAATTGATTTGAAGAAAATTTATTTCGAAAATGCGACGAATTGTTCTCTCAAAAACTTAATCTATTTATATCAAATTGGTTGTCAAAATACAGTATTATTAATATTTTTAGTAAAATCTTGAATAAAGTATCTGTCTGCGATCTTTCTAAGCCTTAAATTACGTTTGTTGATGTTTCGTTTTGTGAATTGGACAAGCAAAAATTGAACTAAAAATAGATTAGAAATTGAAAAAGACTTGAAATCCAAGTACCAAAATATTTGGGTACAGTGTTTTGAAACGAATAATTATCCGATTTATTCAAGATTCAAATGCAAAAATTATTTATCTATCCAAATATTCACAGATATTTATGTCACCAGCAGGCTTTTGAATGCGATATGCACGACACATTTTATATCCGGTAAACACGATTTTTAAAGACGTTCATAAAATTGTCTCAGAGTGTCGGTATAAACAGAAATAGAAAGTACGTAAAAAGCTGAAAGAATAATTTTCAACATTAAGAAAGAATATGTTCTTTCTCATGCATTTTGCAGTGATTCGTTAAGAAGTTTTCAAATTCAAGTTTATTGTTCCAAAATCCTTTCCCCAATGGAACTTCATCTCAAAAACGTTTACTATCTCTATAGCGCGTGTTCGAATCCAACTAATGTTGTCTTACTGATTGTCTTGAGTATGATTATGGGCAAGGATGCTTGATATTGAGACCGCTGAATTTGACCGGTCAAATCAAGACAATCACTTATACACCATCAGTGGGATTCGAACACGCGCTATAGAGATAGTAAACGTTTTTGAGATGGAGTTCCGTTGGGAAAAGGATATATTATAGAAAAATTATAGGAAAACGATGAACAAAATGATAATCTGCGAGAGATTCAGATGTCAAAATTAAAAATAATGTTCTTGAATTTTTTTCTGCAACATATCATTTTTTAGTTTAAAAAAATTCCTCAAAATTAACTATAAAAGCGAGACGTTAAGAACGAAATACAGAGAATTAATATAATATTTTATAACGTTGGAAAAAAAATAAGTTTTTGATAACATATCCCCCTTTCACACTGCGCGTTAGATATGGGCTCTATGTACATGGGCTCTATGTAGTTAACGTAGTGTGTTTTCTAGTAATAGGGCCCAAATCTTAAGCAAAGTTTTCGTTATCATGACTCAATATTGACGATATTGAAATATAAGTTTTAAATTTAGAAATTTATTTTCGATCTATGAAGACGTTCACAAACTTCTCAAAACGTCTTTATAATCAAAAATAGAAAGTCGGTGAAAAGCTTAAGATTTAAACAATCAATTTCAACATAAAGCTAAAATATCTACTTCCTAATAGCAATTTCTCGTGCATTTTGCGGTGATTTTTTAAAAAATTTTGTCTTGACTTTATATTTGTGTTCTGAGAAATCAAAGGTTATAATTTCTCACAACAGGAAAAAATAAAGTGAAAAAACTTTTTAAAATTCACCGCAAAAATTCTTCCTATTGTTTTAAGCTTCAGAGGATAACAAAAATATGAATTTCCAAAAACTCCACAGGTTATGGTCAAGAATGAGTTTACGTGAGGTTGACTTTCTAGCAAGTATAAAAATATGAACTGAATCTAATTGCGGACAGGCGACGTCAAGTTCAATCCGTACACCATGGTATCTCAAATGTGGTCTTAGACGAACAATTTCCGACGATTTGTCTTAATATTTGCGAAATCTATTGAATTTTATCGATTGAATGTTGAGTCACATTATGCGCGCACAAAAATATGCCTCAAAATCGGCTTTAGAACCTCCGGAGTCCAGAGCAGTTTTGAGTTCAGAGCCTCCAAGGGTCAATGTTGTTTCCGAGTTTGGCAAAGGCGGAGAAATCTTAAATTTAATGACGGTCACAGAAACAGAGCATTATCAAAAATGCCAATTGAAAATAATCACTATTTCTCAAGAAACTGTTTTCGTAGCGAATTTTCAAATTTTCGAGAATTTTTCCTGCCCACCAATTTTATTTAGTTTTTTTCTAAAAGTTTTTGGTAATTCGGTATTCAATCCTGGAAATGACGTCATTCATGACGCATACAAAGTAATTTGAGATATAAATCTTAAAAAAATTCGGCGATTTCGGCAAATTTGGCGATATTGGGCACTTTCGCCTATATGGAAACAGGAATTATTTTAGCTCAAAATCTTGATATTGCGTAGGTTAAATTCGACGATTTCAGCACATTCGGCGATATTGCCCCCCTGTATATTAATTATAAGTTAAGATTATATGGCAGACGAAGAGCAACATTATAAGGGGTTTGGCAGCATAAGATCGGATTGTATTGAAAGTCGGATCATTTTCCCAGTTCGATCCGACTCAAGCGTGGTTTAATATGAGTGGATCCCGTCCGATTGCAATGTATAGATTAATCGATCTGACATTAATGTTATTTATAATATCCTTATGCGGTATAACTTATGCCTATCACTGCTCCAGTGAACTCAGTGAAATTCTTCGACCACCTTTATGACGCATAATCATGACGTTGCGTTTTTGACAAAATTTTTTTTCATGCAGACCAATTTGGGTACAAAAGCAGAAAAACTTTTTTTTTGTACCCAAATTGGTCTAAATGAATAATTTGGATTCAGATTAATTTGGGTACAAGTAAAGGTAAAATTTCTCTTGGACCTACCAAGGCAATATATATTTTAGCTTTAAGGGTATGGACCTTTAAGGGTATGGACCTTTAAGGGTTTGGTGGTTCCGTATGGTGATTCCTAATTTGACATTTTCTCGATGAAATATTAGCCAAACAGGGCCTCGAGGATATAAATCAGATTAGCCAGTTTGTTGAACTAGCCTTCAGCTTGCGTCAGAAATGTGCCAACACTTATTGTATGCTTACACTTCGTGACACATAAGCGAACCAGGAAGACATAACGCAAAACGGAAAATCTATCTCCTCCCAGGTTTTTTTATGAAAAAAACCTTAATTTCAATACAACCTGTATAATTACTATTCAAAACTTTACAGTGGCGTTTTTGTCGATAAGTGCTAAATTTTTTCTAGAACATGCAAAAAACCACCGTTTTTCGGACATCACGCCTCGAAAAATCTATCTCCTCCCAGGTTAAATTTGCAAATTAGCTCAAAATTTTTCAAAAGCTAGTTCGAAACAAATAGAAACTTTACAGTGGCGTTTTTTTGCAATTTCGACCACAAACTCAAAATATGAATTTTTCAAGGTGACGTGAAAAAATTTCCGAAAAAAAATGTGCTTCGCTTATTTCGAAAGTAGGCTCAAAAGAAAGCTGGGGAAACACTAAAGAGATAGTAGGTTTACGTCAACCCGATATTTTCAAGGTTTAGTGGTCAAACTGACACAAACGTTATTTTTGAACATAATTTTCAGAAAAATAATTTGAAAAAAATCGGAAAAAACACAAGATTTTCGAAAAAACTTTTGTTGTCATTTGGGAAGTTTTATGCGTTCAAAACATAAACTTTGGCTAATTGTTTTGGTGCATTTTCATGACGAAACAACTGCAGAAAATGTAGGAACCACCATACCCTTAAGGCCAAAAAGACGATTGGCTAATTTGGGTTCAAAAGAAGGTTCCTTAAATTTCCATCACAATTAAGTCGAAAAAATCATGTGACCGAATTTTTTTGCGTGGAGGAAACGTCTCTGGGTGTAGACCAAATCGTATGATCACTCATATTTAGGGACCGTCAGCTGGGGACTTGATTTTTAGAAAAGATACCCAATTTCAACAATTTTTGGTACCTAGGGTCAATCGATATCAGTGATATCGAAAATTACCTTTAAAATTTTCAAAAATGACCACAACTGCCGCTAGAGAGCAAATTATCAAAATTTTAGCATTTTTCAAAGTCAACAATTTTTAACAAAATTTCGTTTCTAGGGTAAATTGATATCAGGGAAACCGAAAATGACCTTTAAAAATGATCACACATGCATCTAAAGAGCAACTTATAAAAATGTCAGCATAGGGTGAATCGACATCAGGAAAACCAAAAATGACCTTTAAAAATTTTAAAAATGACCACAAGGGCCGCTAGAGAGCAACAAATCAAAATTTTAGTTATATTTTGAAGTCAATAATTTTCAACGGAGTTTAGTTTCTAGTTTTAATCGATATCAGGGAAACCGAACATGACCTTTAAAATTTTCAGAAAAGACCACAAGTGTCGCTGGAGAGCAACATATCAAAATTTAGCATTTTCCAGTAATACATCATTTCGGCTAATAGTTCGCCAATACGACCAGAAAAAAAAATTTGGTGAAAAAAATTTCGCAGACGTTACAGACAATTTATAATAAAAAAAAATTCCGAAAACTAAAATTTTTTCGCTTTATAACTTTTGTAATACTTGGTAAATCCGAAAAATCAAATTTCAAGTTTTGATTTTCATCGCGCGGCACCTGGCGGAAAACAGACCACATTTTCAGCACTGCTTCATAATTCTGTCCTAAAAATAAAAATGTCTTGGAGGGCTTCGGATGATTCGCTGACGCCTCAAAAACCCACTTTTCAAGGTAAATTATCATTTTTTTGTAAAAAATGGATTTAAAAAAAACTATTCGTACCAAAAGACGCGCCTTAAAACTTCACACAAACCAGTTTGTGTGTACAATCCACCCTAAGTGGTCGATTCTGGCCGAAAATCAATTGGTGGACACGCTAGTTATGGTTATCAATTTTTCGGGAAAATTTTGGAATTTTGTGAAATTTTTTTTAGAAATTTGGAATTTTTTCATTGTCATCGAATGGTAATAAGTTTTATTGGCTGTAGCAAGAAACCTTGGCCATCGCATGTTTAAACAAGATTATATCATCGATTGAAATTTTCAATTTTTTTGAAAAAAAGTCTGAGCGCAGTTTTTTAATAGTCATCTTATTCTTAGTTAGGGTCGATTACATAATAACCAAAAAATAATTAACTGCTAGAACTAACTTGAAAATTGAGAAATCCTCAGTTGACCGTCCCTACTCATATTGGTACGGTCCTGATGGGGTTTGCGTAGGTTGTCTAATAAAGACCATAGATAATTATAAAATTATGATCTGGTCTCATGAGACAGTACAGGCGGCTTGGCAATCTCGGACTGTGGTCCCACCCGTGTTAACGAGCATCAATCCTGCATTGTCTATGCACCACGCGACGTGGTCCACGCCCCTTTAAACGATCCAATAAAGACCTGACCTGGACGGGTTATTCTTCTAACGGCTTATTAATTCATTTAAAATTGTCTGTTTTGTGACTTTTCGGTGAAGGTTGTTGGCGCGATAGGTTTCGCAACATAATCGACATATTCAAGTCAGTTCATTGAACAGTTTCGCATGGCTGTAATGTGGCTCCAATGATCATTTTTTTTCTCCCTGTATTCGCTACATGTGCGTCATCCATTGGCTCTTTGGCAGTTGACATGAGCACCTAGCATTTCTTAAAAACCAATAACTTTGAAAATCGGCACTAAAACACTTTCTCAAATCACATTTAATGCCCTGTACATGTCATGATTCATGACTCATGAACTTATAATTCGACTAATGTTGAAGCTAGAAAAAAACATGGGTTGATAAACACGGGTTGAATAAAATTGGCCACTTCTTAATCGAGCTAATCGGTAGCTTAGTTTTTTATAGGCAACAGGGTGATAATAAAAACTCGTGATACAACCACGTGTTTTACAGTACCATCCTTTTTTCCAACCGAAGTGGACCTTAAAATTGATGCTTAACTTTTTAGTGCGTGTTCGAATCCAATCAGTATCGAATCCTACGCCGCTTTATCGAGCACCCTTGCCAATTATCATACCCATGACAATCACTAAGACAACATTAGTGGGATTCGGACACGCGCTATGGAGATCATCATTTTCAAGATCCGTTTCGGTTAGAATAAGGTAATACAAAACCGTAAGACCTTTGTACCTTTGACAAATTCAGTTACTTCATTTCATACAATTTCATGACAAATGCCGATTTGAGATTTTTTGAATAACTTGTTTTTAGCATAAATCAAGTGTGCTCGTTTAATTTTGTCAATGGTCCAAAATTTGGAGTCCAAATTGTATGTCGTATACAATAATTTAGTGACTGAATTTGAAGTTTTAGTTTGACCATGAGTTTGAAGCGTTTAACTTAAAGTTTAACCATGAATTTAAAGTAGAATTTTAGCGTTATTGGACGTTAAACATACTTGTGTTTTCTGTTAACCGCGGGAAACCTATTAATAAGCTCAAGTGGGTTGTTGAAAGTTTTCTAAACTTGAACCGCTTTTAACTATGGTCCTAACGTATTCATTCTAATAATCAAAACCTCTAAGATATTGAGTCTCGGGTGACATTCAAAAAACTAATTCTTATTCATACGGGTTCGGACCGGGATAACCATGGGACTGTTAACATGGGTACTTTTTCCTGTTGTGTTTAGGGCCTATTTCCGCTACTGTTTAATCTCATCACCGGCACGACGCAAACACACCTCTCATAACTCGACATCTTTGCCACATTCACGTCGCATCACGTACGCACAGCTAAGGTCGCTCCACTAAATAACTATAACATTTTTCCCGGATTTAACCCTCGCATCCAGCCAGCACCCACGCACCAATCATTCTAACCACGACCGGTCTAACAGGACAAACTAACAGTCTCGTGAGTGGTTCTACTACACGTAATTATGCACGATCCTTATTGTTACCAAACGAAAATGATCTCAATGAATACATGTAAAAAAACTTTGATCTCCCTGGTCTCAGAACACATCACTGACGAGAAATACCTGGTTTTTTTCGTCTTCAAACCTTCATCCAACTAACAACAGACGGATTTATATAAAATCTGTTTCTTTTTACTTAACGTGGCAAAAGCGTGAACACACCGACACGCACATCTCGCTATTAGACGGAAAGAAAAATTACCACCAAAAGATTTCTCGAAGTTGACTTTCTCATGACGGTATAAACAACCATGGGTTAATTATGTATACTAAGGGTGCTCAAAAACAAAATACATTTTAATAATTTGATGATTTTTGCGCTCTAGCACCGTAAGCGTACATAATTCATCTATTGTTTATAATACGTTCATCAGAGAGTCGGCCATGAGGATGATTTTGATGGTACAGTCATACAAATTCCATGACCTTGAAATTGACCGGTCATTGTGGTTGACCGTGTGGTCATTGTGCCTTAAATCAAAAAATCTCAAACGAAATAAGCTTTATCTTCTGATTGCAGAAAAAAGTGTGATAGCTCCTAATTTGCAACTTTTACAGCTGGATAAAGTCAGTCATGACAATTTGACTTTAAAATAAAATTTTTTGGGGAAATTTCAAAAAAGAAAAAAAAATCTCGATACCCATTTTTCAATTGCTCATTTTAAATCGTCAAATTAAGTTATTGTGTTTTGTCTCAAAAATTTAACGTTCAAGTGATTATGAACTTGACCGAGAGCTTTCCTAACCGAATTTATCTGACCATTCAACTATCTATACACTATTTAATTAACTGACTACAATATGTCGGTTATGACATATTTGGCCTTATTCACCAACCACCATCGCCTTAAGGGAGTAACCGATGAAGGCTGTATCATACATGGGAGAAACGTAATTTTAATTGCATTCAAAATTTTGTCAGCGGTTTGCTTCCGAATCATTTAAAAAATTTTCGATTTGACCAAGAAACATTTCGGAAATTCGAATTTTCCCAAGTATTTTTTTAAGTATTTATGCTACATTTTTTTAATACTATGACCGATAACCTTAATTCAACGTGCACCAGGTAGCCTGCAATGTAATCTTGAACTTCACTTAAAAAAATTTTAAAATCACAAAAAAAATTCAACAATATTTTTTAGATGGTGAAATTTGACGTAACCGACGGAAGCTGTTTCTCGAGATCCATACATAGTAGAAACTTTATTTCTCTTGCATTCAAAATTTTGTCATCGGTTTGCTTCTAAATCAATTAAAAAAAGTTTGATTTGACCAAAAAAAAGTTCGGAAATTCGGAAGTATTTTTTTCAGTATTTATGCTATATTTTTTGAACGGTTTGATCGATGACCTTAGGTTTACTTGGACAAGTTAGCCTGTTAATTAATTTTTCGGACAAATAAAAAGATATAAAAAAATTGCCAAAAAAAGCTAAAAAATATTTTTTAAATCGTGAAATGGTCAATATTTTATAGACCTGCACTTTGAACATGTGTGCATCAAAAATTAAATCAGATATCGAGAAACCGAGCTAATAGTACCACGTCTCTATCGATTGCAAATATGACATTTTTGTGGAAAAAGTTTTTGATAACAGTGCTGGAAATGATTTTAAAAGAGGCTGAAGATACCGAAATCGGCAAATTAAACGTGTAAATTTCATCGATT
>SCLH01000034.1:139057-156507 GCA_004367855.1 Oikopleura vanhoeffeni | reverse complement strand
TTATAATCATTTTCGATACAGATTTTTTGGAATGAGAAATATTTCGCAAAAATTGCATGGGAGTAATTTCGCATAGGGGTCTCGAAATTGAATTATTGAAGACCAAAAAAGAATGAACATTTAAAAATTTTTATATGGACGAAATTTCGTAAATTTTCGAAGAAATTAAATTTTTTGATTTATAGAAAATTAACTTTCGTCATATTTGAGACATGGACTACACGCGTGTTCTTGAGGGTCTTGCGACTTTAAACAAAATATTTTACTTCATTTTTTCAGAAAGTATGACTTCTTGAAATTACACAAAATGTCATTGTTTAGAGAAAACCACATTAATTTGGCAAAAATTGTTAAAAAAACGATAACAGCTTAATCTAAGCCCTGAATTTGCTGAGACAAGTTTCGCGCTGATTCGATTGCGTATTCAAATTTGATGAAAGGTGTCAAATTAATATAAATAGTTGAATAACAGTTATTTAATTACTGTTAGTCGGAAAAATATTCGTTAGTTCCACACTTAAATTATCTCTATGTCAAAATTTCTGACTCAGAAAGTTCAACTAAACGTTCATCTTAACGTGAAGTGACTTGAAATAGCTCAGCATAGGAAGTGTAAAATACTAGGAAGTCAGTAATGGGCTCTACTTCAGATCTTATCTCGACAACATATCTTTAATATATTTTGACTATCAAAGATAAGAGAATTCAGCGAAAGGCATAAATTACAGTGTATGCCAAAAAATCATGAGAATCCAAAAAATAGAAAATTCTGCCTAGTTGCCGTTATTTATTGACGGGAATTTCATACACAGCACGTTGCCATATCCCTTGATCACACTTTTTGTAAATATCCCGCGCCTACTACTTAAAACACCACTACGTTTGCTAATCAGGGCTGGGATATTTACAAAAGTGTGATAAAGGGATATCGCGATTAAAATAACACGTACTGTTGATGTAAAATGAAGCAAATTTCAATTCAAAGTTTTTTCACAAATTTATATTTGAAGTGCTGAGTGTACTTAGGCGGTCCGCGGTTTATCTAGAAATTGGGGCTAAAAACAGCTATTTAAGAAATACCTTATTTCCAAGAGTTTCCTCCACTAAAATATCCATACAAATTTCTCTATTTCTGAAATTGTGAGGCGAATATTCCGTCCTTACATTTTACTTCACAGATTATATTAAACATCTTGCTCTTTAGCGCCCTCGAGATTTCAAAGTCAAAAATGTATTAAAAATATGCTTTTTAATTTTTGTTGGGATTAACGGAAAGATAAAACTGAATTCAAGTTCAGAATCTTCATAAAAAAGTTTAAGGAAACTTTATATCATCCTTCTTTTTTTTCAAAATTGGAACTATTCCCACCGAATTTTCAATTTTTTTTAATCTTAAACACGTGAAATTGTATTTCTCGTCTTTCATGAAATTAACAGCCCGGCGGAAAAAAGAACTAAAAAGTTTTTCTATGAAAAACTAGAATTTTTGAAGGACAACGAGTCGAAAAAGTCCTTATATCTTTTTTCCTGGAAGTCTGAGGGGGTGGGTTACATTGTCAATAATATTCACCTTGATTTGTTCTACAAGAAAAAAATATCAAAATCAATTTTTGAGCATTTTTTCTGCGGACCAATCAGAAGCCTTGCTCAAAAATTTACGAAAAATTCGAATTTCAAGAAATTGAAACTTTTTAAAATTTTCGAGCCTTATACTTTTTTCAACCAGTGTCTAGTTTCGGCTTAGGGGACAACCGCGGACGGCCTAAGTGTACTTGATTTGTGTTGTCCACAAAATGTTTTTCTTTAAAAATCGAATTGAGTAAGAAAATTAATCAAAGTCAGCATGAATCGAATTTGGCCAATTTTCGTTTTTCACACTGATACAGTCGGTAACCAAAAAACAATTCGAACAAAGATCCCTCCACGTTGTTAAAATCTGTGAACGCTCATTTTCATTTCACTAAATAAGTGAGGAAAAAAATTGTGAGCAAAATGTATATCCGTAAAAACCCTTTTTAATCCTTGTTCGAAATTGCTTGTAGATTGCTGCATAGATTCGAAGCTTACATATCCTTGAATGTGAAATGGTTTGCTCGCACCAGCTCATTATCTGTGAATTAAATACTGCATTCGGTTTAACCAAAAAATATAGTAAATCCTCTCATTTTTTTATTAATTAACATTTTTCATAACTGGCACGAAATTGTTCATAAGTAATTTTACGAGAATTTCATCTTTTGTTACTTTGAGGGTTATTTGTTTATTAAGATAAAAATTAATATCTATCCGTTTTTTAGAGCAATATTGTGCTTTATGATTCAAACCAATGCAATGTTTACAATAATTCGGCTCAAACATCTTTAAAGCTGGTCAAAACGTAAGTTGATTGACTATTTCACATAATCTATGCGACATAGTCTATGAGACATTTTCCTTGTCGCATAATTTACTATTTTAAAAATCTGCAAATGTTTGCATCAAAATATCCAGCTTAGTCAAACAAAGAAATCCGCCGATGTATTTTGTAATTCGTGACTATTATCGTCATTACCGTATCAGCGATACTTTATCATAGAAACATTTTTTTAATATTCAAACGCAATTGAAGGTCATTTTTTATTTTCAAAAAAGCTGCTTTTTCTTTATTTTTGGCCATTTTTGACCATTTTCATGGATAAAAACTTTCATATTTAGAAATTTTTTTATGTGGATTATAATTTTCCCATTTTTTAGCGAATAACACCCAAAATGGCCGAAGTTTACTAATATTGTCTGTAAAAAAATCTTACATCGGGTTTAGTTGGAAATAGAGTTACAATGAAAAGTGTTTTTTATTTTAACAGATACACAGTTATGTAACATACCTTATGTTATCAAATTAATATTATAAACTTAATAAGTTTAACTTATGCAAGAATGAACACTTGAAGATAAAAAATTGAAAAATAAATCTTAAGAAGTGATTTTTTGTGCCGTGACCGTACTGATAATTTCCATCTAATTCATTGTTTTTTTCGAAAAAATGACATTTTTTCCAGTTTCTTTTTGAATTTCAGTGAAAGAAGAAAATTTTGTTGTACAAATTCAGCCGGACAGTTAATATGAATATTCAGACAAAAATGTTATTCCACCTAGGCAAGCCACATGCAATAACACAGGGAACTTCCTACTAGGAAGCTGAACTTTGAATTAGAGTTTTTGTGGTATAAATTATTGCTCCGAAAATTCTTGAAACACCGCGTATACAGGATTAACAATATATAATTAGAATATTTAGAAATTTTCTAAAGACCACGAATTGTGTACAATATTGAACCTTTGCAGCTATTAAGGCTTTATGGTATGTAATTGAAATATGTCAAAAATTCTTCGAAAACCGCATTTGGACCCAGGCGTTGGACATTATTGACAGTATATAATTGAAAATAAAATCTTTGAGCTCTGCAAATTGTGTACAATATTTAATCTTTGCAGCTTTACAAGATTTACAGTATCTAATTCAAATATTTAAAAAATGTTTTTAGACCGCAAATTGGGTACAATAAAGGGAACGTGCAGGTTTTTATAGTTTATAATATATAATTGAAATATTAAAAAAATTCTTTTAAAACCGCAAATTGTGTACAATATTAAACTTTCTTGCAAAATCGTTGATTTTTGGATAAACTTATATAAACTCAAAGAGAGTTGTATGTTCTGGTTTTATCTGGCGATGTTAAAGTGAGCTTATTTTCTCGCTTTTTGACTTGAAAATGCTTCTTTAGTTACATAAGATAGAAAACTTGAAAAAATTTCGAATTTTTTTTAATTATTCAAAAATCAGAAAATTTATGAGCCTATAGCCTATAGCGCTAAAACCGTCACTAATTTGATCATAAATATGGCCGGTTTATAATTCTGTTTCCAGTAACTGCATACTTAGAAATCGTTTGTTGCTAGAGAGGAACTGGATACCATGATATTTATGAAAAATTAATTTTTCGTAATTGTCTGGAAAATTGTAAACATGACATTCTTTCCAATTTTTTAGGCAATTATAGGGTAGAAATTTAAAAACATAAAAGCTATTTTTTTATTGTTTAACGTATGTCCAAGACTCAAAGTTTGATGAAATAAGACGAGTAAAAGGTCAACTCGATTTTTTGAGATAACGATCTAACAGTCTTAGAATTCTAACACTGCAAAATAATTTTGTTCTTGTCTGTAAGGTTTTAAACATGAAAAGTAAGCAACAATGTACATATCATTTATGTAAAATATGAGCGGAAAAATCTTGAGCGGAAGTCAAGTTAGCTCAAACATTCTAAAAAACGATATTATAAGTTATAACGTTTAATTACAAGAAGAAAGAACATAAGTAGTATTTAATAAAATGCCATCTAAGCATGTTTTATGTCAAGCAGATGAACCTATAACTGCAATTAATTATGCGTAATAACCTTAAAACCTGACATAATCGTGTAATATTGGTTGATTTTGTGGGTAATAATATCAAACGAAATTCTTAATTAAAGAAGAATGAGTTTCTTGGCCTATTCACGAAACATATTTCACTTATTTTTATAATTATAATGGTTTAAAATGAAAATACCGAAATTGTTACCAAAGTCAGCACTATTTACTTAAGTGTTTAAACTTATGTCTGCATCTGATTAACATGTATCACAACATGGAATATTTCTTCATATAACCTGAAACTCAATTATTTTTCTTATAACACAATTTTGAAAAAAATACAATTTTGTTGCAAATGTTATTTTTTTAATTCCTTACTATACTGTCACACCTGATTCTAACTTAAAAAATAAATTTGTAAATTAAATATTAAAAATGTTCATACCAGGACGATTAACTTGTTATTATCTTGTTCTGGATCTGATTATTATATTTTCTGGTGTTATTATGGAATTCTATACGCAAAGCTCCCAAAATAAAAATAAGAAGTAAATGTTTGATCGGTCTAATAAGCAGGTTTTGTGTCTTGGAAAAATTTTAAGAGTGTTTGAAATTTTTGAAGGTGGGTTTTAAATTATACCGTATCATCACGTTCAGAATGATTCATTAATGTGGTAACTATTATTGATTCAATATATTACTCCTTAAACATGAATAAAAGTCAAGATTATCAATTCAAGGTGAAATTAATTTGCTGAACATTTTCTCAATGTACCAAAATCTGTATTTTTCATGATGTTGTAGCCTTTTCAAAATAATTGAGTGGCGCAGAAAAATAATTTTCTTATCATTTTGAAAAAGTTGATCTTTATAATCTGATCCAGCAAAAACATTGGAATTTATGCTCTAGAACTCTGGTCCTAGCCTGTTCATGTTCAAAATCTCAAATTTATAATTGCACTATTTATACATTTCACTATCGACCCGAAATTAACAGATAAAAGAGTATACTTAAGTCTTTCTTCAAAATATTCGACGTTCAGTCTTTTTTTACACCTGAAAGATGTTAACTAACAATGTAAGCTAAATTTAACGTATAAAATTTAACTCAGATCTTAAATTTGTTATTAAACAGAAAATTACAATATTTTTTCACGATTTGAAAATAATTTTTTTCTTCAAAAAAAAATAATAAGATCAGGTGAAAAGTTCTACTGCAAAATTAAGTTTGTCAAATAAACATTTCTGCAAATGAGTTTTTTGGTATATCAACGTGAGGAAATTATGAAGTACAAAGTTTATTACCAAATTATTTGGTCCGAATAGCTGTACTTGTGGGAAAACCTCAAACGCGTCGGAGAAAAATACTTCAGTAATTTGTATTACAAAAATTAGAAAAATTGATCCAACGGCTTTTTTTTAATGAATTATTGCAATTTCGACAGTTTTTTGAGGCGACAAAAACTGCATTTTTTACGGAAATAAAAATTGTACCAAGGTAAGCACCAAAAAATCGAAAAAACTCTGCCCGTTGCGCATTTTTTGTTGTCGTGCACTTGGTACCTGAAATGTTTGTTCATCATTTATTAAATCAAAAACGAAGTACGAGGTTTCACGATCCGAATGCTCGAGAAAGCATAATCGACATGTATTGATACTATTCAACTTAAGGGGGTGGTCATGTCTGATTTGCAATTTTGCAGAGCTATTTCAGGAAAATCTGAACCTTGTGCAATAATTCCAAAATTGTCAATTTGTAGACCCAGCCTTAATCTTGCGAAAAAGTACATCACAAATTATTTTTGACCATCACATCAAAAGTTACAGTATCGTAACAAGGTGACATTTTCAAAACTGCAAAATCTATCTCCTCCCAGACGGTATACCGGGCGCCCGCTTTCAAGTGATAGCTTCATTAACAGAAAAGTTCGTCTGTACAGGCAATCCAGAAGCACAACTCCCGTGACCATTATTTATAGTGACAGCAACTTTTGGCATGACCATGGTATTCCTACTGACATTGCTGAGTGCTAAATAATATTAAGACCCCAAATATTTATTATATCCCGAAATGAATCTGTTTTAGGAAATTGTCAATTTCACAATCAACACACTGTGTGTTACAGACATCCTACTATGAATTCAAATTTAAACTGGCATAGTTAGAGAGAATTCAAGGGTACTTTGGTTGAAATCGATATCCTTAGATCATATCGATTCTGGCATGGAAATAATGCCCGAAAAGTTGAATGAAATTATATTTCAAAAATCTATTTCTATGAAAAATATCCAATTCTGAACAGAAATTTCTTACTTTGTTTTTTTGGTACAGAAGTCCAACCAGCATGTCGTACACTGCTGTCGTCCTCCGAAATGCGGTGCGACCCTACCTCATTATATATAAAACTATAAAACATATATAAAACTTTCAAAAATGTGAGCGGAATTTTTTTCAATTTTTATTTAAATAAGTCTCAACTTGTTCGAATCCCAGGAATTATCCCTAGGTATAATTGTTGTTGCGGTTAAATCCCTCCTCAAGAGATAGAATTATTTAAAAACTTGCTCTGAGTGAACTCCTGGCATGCTCATGGCATTTCCTATTGGCATTGCTGAGTGCAAAACGATTTTTAGACCATAAATTGAGATCACGAAATAAAAATATTTCAGGAAATTGTCGATTCAAAAACTAACACACTACTTATTAACATGCTATTATAAATTGTAATAACAAGAGGCTGTAAAATCTTTGAACTAAATCTTTGTCATTTTGAACCTTTTATAACTTTCAAGTTATTAATGAAAGAACGTGACATTGGTATCTGACCAGCCAAGCCAACAACTGTTATGTGCTCATAATTGCAATGGCGTTTATAGTTCAAATGTTGACCTGATATAATTTCACGAGGTACTATGAAATAATCTCAGATAAGTTGCTATTAACCAACTTTTTTTGAAAATGAAAATTTTAGTGCTAAATTATTTGTACATTCAGTTTATTTTTTGGGAAAAATTAACGACGGTCTGGTTTTATTCAGAAAATATCACAAAATGGGTAAATAAAATTTCCAAACGCTTGGTTAGACCGTTATCGTCGTTTTTTTACGAATGATGAATTGGGGCGCTCCTGAGCCCGATTTGAAAGGTCCAAAAATTTTTATTTTACCTTTCTCAAGGTTGTAGAAATTTGTCAACAATTGGAATTTTTATCAATCGTATAATTAAATTTTATATTCTCATTTTAAATAGCTAGGAAAATTTTCGACTTTTTATAAATATTTTTGAGAAAAAAACTTATGTTTGTGAAATTCAATGTGAATTCAGTCAAATGTGAATTATTTTGTTATTTTGTAAGGATCAAAAGATACGTTTCAGACCCTACAAACACTTTAACCGCCTTTTTTTGCGAAAAATGTTCAGATCATATCGGATATGTGTGCAATAGTTGTAAAATAACTGTAATTTTTGTCCCGATGTCTTGCCAAAGACGGTCTTGGAATTTCCAAGTCGGAAACCTCAAATTATAAGATCAAGGTGTAAAAGATAGTTATATTCAGCAGTAAATTCAATGTTCTAAATTTCTAAAAAAAAATCGAAAGGTGGCTAGATTAACGGTGATATTGAGCAGATGGAGTGTATATTAAATATAATAATACCTCAAACGAACATTATCTACCCAAAACGAGATGTTAGAAATAAGGTCAGGATATATTGAAAATTGGGAAATATATTTTGAACCAAAAGATACATAAATGTCATTTATTTGTAGTTCATATCGAAGATAATGCCTTGATTCGAATAATTATTATAATTGAGTGCATAAAATCGCTGTTTAATATTCAATTATAAATATTATATAATTTATATAGCCTATTTAATATAGACTATATTAAGCCTATAAAAAAAACCTATATCTTTTTTCCAACCCGAGTGAATCTTGAAAATGATTGTGATCGCTATAGCGTATGTGAAACCTTAATGAATCCCACCAGTGTCAAATTCTCCGCCTCCTTATTGCCCGGGGGGTTGATTGGCTGACATAACGCACCAATAAACTTTGACGCTCTCAATATCAAGCACTCTTGCCTATTATTGTACCCAAGACAATTACTAAGACAACACTGATGAGATTTGAACACGCGCTATAGAGATCACTATCCTTTCCTAGGTTCACTTTGATTGGAAAAATAATACAATATAGGCTTTATCAAATGTAGGCTTTATAATCGTTCGAGGTTTTATCGATGACGGCGGCCAGATGGACATTTCTACCACGATTGATTCTCAGCAAAAAAACTGAAGGAAGAGAAGAGGCAATTTTTGAATTTGGGCGGCCACATGGACAATTCTACGATATTAATTTTTTCGAAATTTCAAATTTATTCTGCAGTTTGCTGTATTAAGTATTGTGACTATAATTTGCCGAAAAATTGAACCGTAGAAATAGCAAATTTTTGGTAATTATTAGACGTTCATGGCGAATTTTCTGGCAAATTATACTAAATGTAACAATCCGGAAAATAACTTTATAATTTCAAAAATATTCTCTGGAGCACCAATTGTCGACGAATTTGAATTTTTTTAATGTCCATTCCCGACATCTGTGCCATAGCTTCTATGGGAACTAAAATATGGATATGGTGAAAATGTCCATGTGGCCAAGATAGCTATTGAGTGTTTCTCAAAGGTTTATTACAGGTTTTATTTGGGCGCAGGTTCGACTGTATCATATATAAGAATAAGTGGTCAATTCACCTTGGAGACTTTTTCTTCAAGTTCAGCAATTTGTGAAGTACCCCTCTATCCGGATCAGCTTAAAATCACGAGGAAAAACTTCAAACAAAAGCCCAAACAGCGACACCCAACCCTTAAAAATTTGTTATTTGCCCGTTGCGCATGATGCGCAGCGCATCCTCACTACCAAAAATAACAAAATACAGTTAGGTATGATCTCCGATATAAGTTGTTTTTAAATTTCAGTAGTTCACAAATAAATTGAATGTACAGGATTATTTTCAGGGCGTTTTAGCGAATTTAGAACTGTGCTCCAGTGGGTGGTTGCTGGATCCCATTTTTTTCTCATTGTACCAATCATGTTATTCTTTAACCAGCTTGGGATCGACGCGGGCTGGGCGCGCTGGTTAATTGAACCAAATCGTCTACTAAAGGCAAATTTTACGGGGTCCGACTTCTTCTACTGTTTGTTAAGGTTTGGCCTGAGCTCACTAAAAAACCAAATTTTAACTTAGGGTCTCGGAAGCTGTTTATTTGAGATTAAAAAATGTTACTTTTTCGATAAAAACTGTTCTGAGATTATACCTGTTAGTGATAATCATTGATTTAAAACTTGATCAAAAGTTACAATGCAGTGAAAATATGATATCTTCGGATGCGCATAACTCTGTACGAGTTTTACTTTTGGCTCGAAAATAAATATGATGGCATTTTGGCTAATTGCGGTGGTTTTTAAATCTGCGCTCAAGGGGGTTGGACATGCCAATTTGCTTGCATGATTGAAGTTTTTTTGATACACTTATCAAACACAGAAGGTATCGGTTGCAGGTAAAATATACCTGAGAAATCGATTACGACTGATATAAATTCCCTATTTCGACATTCAATTGTATTTTGAGAGTTTTACCCAAAATTCGCGAATTACAAAAATCGGTATAAAAATGTGATAAAAATGGCAAAAATGAATTCTTTGTGAAAACTAACCAATAAAAATATGTTTTAAAACAATCTTCTTTATTGAAAAATAGTCGTGTTTAAAGAACCGACTCTCAGCAAGAAAGCATAGAATTTGCTAAAATGCTGATTTTGGCCATTTCAGCGAGTTAAAATTCAACTTATTTCTTATTCGGTGAAAAGTCTTTTTAATTTACAAATGTGTTAAATTCTCTCGGATTTTCGAAAAACACAGGATCTAATGTCGCTTGGAATTTCCAAAAAATTCCGTTGAAAGTTTTTGTTATGATCGCACCGATTGGTTTACCAATACAAAAACTTAGATTTTTTGAACTCGCTACATCGTGGATAACAAAAAAGAAAAGAATTCTCAAAATTATTAGGTGTTTTAGCACATAGATGCTTAATAGATGCTTAAACACATTTTTTTTAACAAAAGCACTATTTCGAAAGTTTTGATATCCGAGACGCACGTTTTTTAAATATCTCTTTTAGTTGATTTTTTAGACCCGCTAAAAGTTTAGTGAAAAATAAATCCAAAATTTTTTGGAAAAAAATTCAAATTTTGTGATTTTTTTGCTACTAGCTGCCGAAATAAAATAATTTTATTAAAATAAGTCAGATTTAATGTCCAGATCACGCAAATCGCGTGACGCGATTCAGTTAAATATTTGGAAAATTTATTTTATTTTGACATTTTGTACGCAAACCGTCATCAAAAATGAACATGTAGCTTAAATAAGGTTTCCATCATGTCTGATGTCTTATTGTGTCTGCAGATATATCTCCTATTCACACTTTTGTAAATATCCCGGCCCTCCTACATAAAAACGCACTCCGTTTCCTAATCAGGGCCGGGATATTTAAAAAAGTGTGAATAAGGGATATATACCTAGGGCTGTGCACGGTGCAATTTTCGATTTACAAACCATAAAGTTTTACTAAAAACCTAGACGAACTTCTAGGACAGAATTTTAAAACTAAGAAAATTATCGAAAACCAATTTTACGTGAAAATTTTGCGAGAATTTGTTGGTTTTTATGTTTAAAATGAAAATTTGAAGGGTTGCTTAACCTTCCTGTGTTTTGAATTACATTTATCGTAAAATTTAGATAATTTACAACCAGAAACAAAAAACATTACTGGAACAGCCTTTTCAAATGTTTTCGAGTTCAAATTTTCCCCATGAAAACGGTGAAACAAACGTTTGCGGTGAAAAAGCTTCTGCTATCGCCAGAGATTCAGTGATCAGTCCCAGACATAGAAATAGTCGAAATTGCATTTTTTGAATAAAAATTCAGATTAAAAATAAAATTGTTGGTAGAATTGAAGATACATGTTGTATCAAATTTATACATTTATACTGATTCTGAATTATACATTATTAATGATGACCTGAAATTTTATAGGCAAATAACGTTATTAGTTTATTTTTGAGTCTATTATGTACAAACCTGGAATACGTAATGTACTCGTGGTTTTCATCAAAAATATTTTTTATAATTGTGTTAAGATCTGGGTCAGGAGTTGTTTGGGCTAGTATTAAGTATATTTTTACGTATATTCTTCAGTCAAGATGATTGACAGAAAAGGGTTTTACAGGAAATTTCTAAGGTTTTTTTTTGGGCCATCAAATAGTTTTTTAATTATATGAGGTGCTGTTATCAAAGACTTAAAAAATGTTTAATAAATTATGTTTTATAATTCTTTAGTCATTCTGATATTTAATGATTATTTTCATGAAAATCAAAACTCATTAGTTTTTTTTCTACCTATTTATCATGATAATTTCCAGTTTCAGTTACATTTCTTATGAAAATCCCTCTTTTTATATGAAACGTTAATAATAATGGAACTGAAGTCATAAAATTAACTTGAACATTACTTATAACAAGCAAAAACCGAAATTCAAAACTGAAATGGTTCAAATTTTTCTCGCCATTTTCGAGTCAATTCATGTTTTATCTAAATGGTTAACTTTAGAAAGTTTTTTTTTACTCACAAATCATTAATACAGTGGTTTCTTGCAGGAGTTTTTTAAGTTTTCTTACGTTGAAATTCATATTTGATGTTAAAATTACATCTTTTGTCAAAACTCATGGTTATTAATCCATCATGATGCCCGAGTAACTTAAATCTCTCATTAGACTTTTAAAAGAATTGGGAATAAGATATTTAAGTTACTTAGGCATCATGATCCATATGTAATATTTTATTTTCGACTCGTGTATCATGAAACTTTAAGGTAAACATTAGCAAAATCTACCTTATGAGGAATTATTTAGTCAAGGTAGTGTTATTTAATATTTTACAAGAAAAATTTCGGTGGGCCAGGTCTAAATGAGCCATTTTTTCACACTATCTTTTACATCAACAATAGTAGCCCAGTGAAGCAAATAAGGCCGAGTTTTTGCAGGTCCTTGGTGTTAACAGGGTTCTGTAGCTTTATTTCGCTTTGATAATTTTCGCAACAAATTTGCGCAACCTAACATATTATTTTCACCTCATTATGGTTCGGAAAATTTCTAAAACATAATAAGGTAACATAATGTTGTGGAACATCTCGACAGACTCGACACAACCAAAAGTTGTAAAAATGTTTTGCTATCTCGTCTAAAAAGATTTTATAGTCTTACTTATTTTGACAGGTGACATAGAAACTATTCAAAATCAGTCTAAAATGACAATTAAAATGAAGTTATAGATATATGTAAGAACTATTTATAAAATTGCGTTCTTATGTTAGCAAACAATTAGTAGGCCAAACTTCTGTGGAACAAATGTTGTCCTTTCAAATGCCGTATTTACTCTCGAATATGCAATAAACCACCTTTTTTGGACAATGTCGTCAGCAAATCTATTCCTCCTATGTTATTTTCTGAATTCGCCCAAATTTCGGCAAGAGCTAGCACAGAACAAATATAACTTTTGTAAAAATTCGATGTCATCTTTGAAATATGAATTTTCCAAGGCCACGTGAAGAAATTTACGGAAAAAATGTGCTTTGATTTTTTGGACAAAGACTCAAAAGAAAGCCACTGACCAGAGAAGAAAATAATATTTGAGAATCAGATTTTTGAAATTTTGTTTTTTGAAATATGTTTTAAAATGGCTTGATTTTGACCATTCTTATGACTTTGTGCTACCTTAAAACGCAACCAGATGAGTTGTTTTAACATATACAAAGCAGAGGTGCCATACCGTTTTGAAAAATCTGATCGGATCGAACTTGATCGGATCGCAAATTTTCAAAACCTGGTCGGATCGAACTTGATCGGATTGCAGATTTTTAAAACCTGATCGGATCGAACTTGATCGGATTGCAAATTTTTAAAACCTGATCGGATCGCAGATTTTTAAAACCTGATCGGATCCAACTTGATCGGATCGGATGTTAACAAAAACCTGATCGAATCGGATCGAAAAGTCGATCTGATCAAGTTTGATCCGATCTGATCAATTTATGCCGACCCCTGCCCCCAAGATCCTTTTGTGCATGAGTTGAACTGAGTCATTTTGTCTTATGAACCTGTCTGTGAGCAGAAATCACGTTTCAACGAACATTTTTATGAATCGCTTGATCCAGATAATAAAAACAGAGTCGGGATTATAATGATTAGCGACGAACCGGATGGACCATTTGACAGATTCGTTTTCCAAGTTTCAATTAATTGACTAATCCCTATTGAAATCCGTTACTTTGAAAATTTAGCATCCGAAATAGCACACTGGATAACGTGGAAAAAATTTGAGAAAATGCTATTAGCATGCAGATGATCAGACACCTGAAAATATGAAACAAATGAACATTTTGAGAGTATTTGCATCAGATTAATTATTTATTTCAAATCAGTTTTCGTTCTCAAACGTTAAAGCAATGAGGCTAATAGTTTTAATTAAAAGGCAACTTCAGGAGGCTTTTCAAACTCGTCAATAAGCCCAAGAAAAATAATTTTGCGTAGTTTGAGTACTTTCGAGAAAAAATAGTACTCTGAAGAAAAATCTTATGTCTTAGTTAAAAGGTCACGTGATTATTTCTGGGAATTGCCTGTACTAATTAGAAAATCTTTTAAACTTATCCAAATCTTTCTTTTATTTTCTAAATCCTTATTAAAATCCAGTGACTAAAAAAATTTTGCCCCCGAAATAGCACACTGGATAACGTGGAAAAATTTGAGAAAATGATATTAGCATGCAGATGATGAGACACCTGAAAGTATGAACAAATGAACATTTTGAGAGTATTTGAATAAGATTAGTAATTTCAAATCAGTTTCTTTCTAAAACGTTTAAAGCAAACGTTAAGCAAAAAGTCAAATGATTTCAAAATGAAAGGCAACTCCTGGAGGTTTTTCAAAATGATAAAGAATAAAAATGACTCTAATTGACATTAAACAAATTTGTCCTTGGAACTGCTAGATCAATAATAACACAGAAATGTCCCATATCCCTTTATCACTTTTTGGTTAGAATGCGTAGCCACNGTGGCTACGCATTCTAACCAAAAAGTGATAAAGGGATATCGCCGAATTTCACAATATCGGGCGATATTATCGCCAAAAATCTAAGCATTTTCACGATTATTAGCTAACATACTTTCAGTGCCCATATGGCCGAATGTGCCGAATTACGTGGGCGTTTGAGGTTAAAATAAAAAAAAAATTTTCGTCGACTTAGTATAGAACTCTCACTTCCAGAAAAACTTTTACACAGACACTACCCCCTTAAGTGCGTCATGATTCATGAATGACGTCATTCTAAAGGTTGAAATTCCGAAATCTACTTTGACGTTTTTTTTAGATTGCTTTTGGTGCAATACTTAATTCTACGCTTTTCGGTGATTTTCTTCATTTGTTAAAGTTTTCATAAAACTAAAAAAACTTTTCAAAATATGTAAAATTTTTGCAAGTAAATCTTAATTAATTCTGTTATATCGCTGAAAATCTTCAATATCGGGCTCCCCCCTATAGTTTATGATGGATGACTGTAAAACTAATTGTAATTTTAAACAAAACAAACCAAAATGGCAGTCATAACATTTGTAATCGACAAAATTTTGAGCAGAGGTTAATTAAAGGTCAAACATGAGTTAAAAATGATAAAAATCTGCAAAAAATAGAAATTTTCATTTATCGAGGACTTTTCTCAAAAAAAGCTTAAAAACAAATTTTCGACCAGAAAATCAAAATATCGAAAGATGGAAGCAGATTTTTCAGGTACCCATTTCACTTCCGGTTTACTAATAGCGGATTTTCGTAAATTCAACAAAAAATCTTAATTGTGCTTTGTCAAAAATTACCAAACCAAACGTTTATCACATGTACTTTCGCCAAATTTACACTGGATTATCAAATTAAATTATGTGGAGTATGAGTTTGAGGAGTAAAAATTTTGGAATCATGCGTTTTTAGCAGCTCTAGAAAATCCATGACCAAAATTCTAAATTTTGTTAATGATTTTGCAATTATCAATGATAATTTATCATGAGCATTATTGTTTTGTGGCGACAACGATGTGCTGAAACGTATTATGAACCATAATTTATGATTCAAAATTTTTGAAGATTAGGAATATGTCTACCTAATGGATGGTGTTAAAAGCTCCGAGCTTTTTTTGCATTCGTTTGAAGTGGTGTACAAAAGTACAACATTACGACGGATAAGTTTATCATGAATAGTTTATTTTGAGTTGATTATACATGTGACATGACCTCTGTGTACATAACTGACCCATGGTTGCCAATCAGTTCATGTAAAAGATGTCGTCAAGAATACCTCCGATGGTTATTTTGAATGAAAAAAAGCTGAGTTTAAAAAATGAACTTTGACCAGTTTAATAATTTATCGTTTAAACCCCACAAAAAACTCTTTTTAAATGACTCGAATTTTCTGCTGAATAAGTTTATTCTTGGTTTAGTAATTCGAAAAATATTGAATTATGACGCAAGTGAAATAGCCACTAATGTTGAAATGTCTACAAATACGCCGCCAGACATGCTGTGTTGATAAATGTCTTCGCCGATTTTCAAATGATTTTTTGCAAGAAAACTTTCACACACTAAATTTCACATTTAAATTATTTTCATCAAAGCTGTAATATATTTTTCAATTTTGTCAAATTGGAATTGTCGTAATTGTATTAACGACCAAATTTCCTCGCAATTAATATAAAAACCAATGAAGAATCTTAATATTTTTTTGTGACGACTAAATTATTTCAGATAAATTCTGAGGGAAAAATCTTTGATTTCGAAATATCGAAGATTATAATTAATCGACCAAGGTACCTTGTGTGAAGTTAAATCGGCTGAATAAATTTAGCCGATTCTGTAAAAAAACATTTTTCGATATCGTTTATTATTTTTCCGGTATCTTCGTGGAAAGGCTAAATGCAATGAAAAACTACCTTAATTATCTTTGCAAACCATACCCATGGTTACAAATTAACTCCTGAAATACGCCTTGAAACTGAAAAATTAATTTTTTAAAATCTAGCCTTTTTTCACTTAGTTTGAAGTGCGAAACACCGTTTATTATTTTTGTCAAGAATTTTTTTACGCCAGGATTTGAAACTTTCTATCTTTTATCAAAGCATAATGAGTGGGGACCAACCGCCTGGTAGTATTTTTGAAAATGTTAGGTTACTAAAAACGTAACGTGAAAAATGTACAGAAAGTTATTTTAAAATTGATATTCAAACTAGTTTTTTCAAATTGGTAGATTTTTTATGCCTACGCATTTTTCAAAGCAAAAAATAGGAGAAAAAAATCGACAAAAAATTGTGTCGACTAAATTCGTATAATCCGATTAATCATACTTTCATATCCTTCTTTCCCACTTTGCCGAAGATATGGGCCCTGTCTAGTTAACGTGGCTAGTGAGATATTGAAGATTTGATTAGTAAATTAAAATCCAACAAAATTTCAAACGTATTTATGGCTGAGGCCTTCTTTAGGCTGAGGCCTTCTTTATAAGAATGAAGCGACCAAAGCTTAATAAACAAAAAGAACTATCGTTCTTCGAACTATTTTGAAAATGGCAAAAATTTTTGATACATTTTTCGCTATGCCCAAATATATACTCTTTATTAAAGTTGTTCTAGAGTCAATCTAGACTCAAGTTCAAAAAAAATTTTGTGTTGAAATCTGTGTGTCGCTTTCTTATTATTAAATGATGGTTGAAAATGAATAAATCGAAAACTTTACCATTACTTAAGTAAAAGTATAAATATTTATGTTAACTTTGGTTTTTTGTTAGTCGTATCTAGTCACTCCATCGTAGAAACTAAAGCGGAAGTAAAAAGCCTTAACAATTTTATACTTGATTAAAAAATGACCTAGGTAGCATTATGCAGGATTTCACATAACA